>VWZZ01004965.1:493941-711879 GCA_013399095.1 Psophia crepitans | reverse complement strand
AAGGCGTGTCCTGAAGCATGCCGGGGGCCCGATCCTGCTGCCGTGCAGGGAAGGGCTGCATCGGGTGCCCCACCGCAGCGCAGGAATGCCAGGATGCCCAGCGCAGCCTGGGGTCCCTCCACCCCCCCCTGCACCCCGCTTTGCTTGCTCAGGCCCGCAGAGCTGACGTGGCCGAAGCTCTAGGAGCCCCTGCCCAAGGCTCTGGGAACTGCTCAGCCAAACACCTCCCTTTATAATCCCTGTTTACTCAAACTTTGCACCGTGGAAATGACTTAAGAGAAGCCTTTATCCCTCCCCACCTTCTGACACGGGGGCGGCAGCTGATGATTTCACTGGCAATAAATGAACCACCTTTCCTGTGCTCCCCTCGCTTGCAAGCTGGCACAAGTCTCTTCCCCATCACCCCAGAGCTCAAGAGCCCTCCTAAGAAGAGCCCCCACCTCAAGGAACCCCCTCTTTGAGGCCTGCCCCCCCGCTCACAGCTCTGGGGGTGCAGCAGGGAGCACAGAGCAGGAGCGCAGGGTGGGGGTCCAAGGAGCGGGTGCTGCCGCGTGGGGCACGAGAGCGCAGGTACGGCTGGAGTCGTTTGAGGAGCAAACACACGTTTCATTTGCAATTCCATTGGGTTTTAAAAAAAATGTAGAGAAACAAATCTAAACAGCTGTAAAGTAAATTACCACTGTTTGCGGATGGCTCCAGGGAAGAGTTCTGCAGTTTGAAATCAAACAAGCCCATTTTTATTTTTTTAACATGCCGGTGCGGTGGCTGTGCCGGGAAGGGGCTTCCCGGGGGCTGTGTCCCCACCATGGGAGGGCAGAGCAGCACCCATCCCCACGGTGGGTGGGGGGAGCGCTCTGCCCCGAGGCTTGTGGGTGTCCAAAGGGGCTCTCGTGGCTTGCTGCTTTCTGGGTTAAAATCTCTTCTTTTGGGGAGCTGCCAGACGTGACGGGCAGTTTCTGCTGGCGTTGAGGTCCAGGCAGAGCACACCTCCGCTCCTCCACAGCACCCCATGGCTCTCCTGGAAGTGTGGGCACAACCTCCCCCCAATCCCCCTGCCCTGCTTTGAGGCAGGAGAAGGTGAGCGGCTGCATGGCCTCGCTCCGCATCCTGCCGGGCAGGACCGTCCGGCCCAGCCGGAGCAGAGATCAGCCCCATCGGCTGGAAAATACCCGTTGGGAGCACAAAAAAAAATAAACAAGCAGGGAGAAAAACACAGAGGGAGGTGAAGCAAGAGGCAGGAGCTGCTCTGCCGCCGTCTCTCCCTCCTGAGCAGCAGGCAGGGCTGACACCAGCCAGCGAGAGCCACAGCGCTGCAGCCAGCGGCTCATGGTGCATGCTCAGCCTGGGGCTGGTGGGCACCGAGCCCCCACAGCCAGAGCTGCTGTCCCACCGCTGCAGTCTGCCGGAGATTTCCGTTTCCCAGAGGCAGAAGGGGGGTGCCGATGGCTGCACCCTCTGCCAGTGGAAACCAGCCAGCCCATGCGAGTCCACAGCACTGGGGACACGGAGGTGTATTAATGGCAGCACTTTATCTTCCAGGAACAAGCCCCATTAGTACATTTTCACTACAACATGAAATATTAATAACACTTTGCATTTATATGGTGTCATTCATCCAGGAGTCACCAGCCGAGCTCTTGACATGAATCAAACACCACAGCCAGCTCCAGAGGAGGCAGGTAAATAGGATTATACCCATTCTCCTGCTGCACACACTGAGGCACAGGGTTTCCTCCAGGGCACCGTTGCTTTGTGCTGATGCTTGCAAAGGGTGAGACCCCCAGCGCTGTCCTGCCTGCTGTCCAAAGATACCCTCTTTTGGTTTAAAGCCATCCCCCCCGTCCCATCACTCCATGCCCTCGTGAACAGTCCCCCTCCAGCTTTCCTGTAGACTCCTCCAGGTATTGCAAGGCTGCTCTACGTTCCAACTGAGTAAGTTTTCAGGGACAAAGCCCGAAAACACAGAGTGAGCAGCTGCTCCCGAGCTGCCACGCCACTAATACCATGCTGATTGTGCAGGAAGGGGAGTTGCTCGGTGTGGTCAGGAAACCTGTGAGCCCACAGACAGCCGGGCCCTGATACAACCCGAGGGCTCACAGCATGAGAGAGCAAGCAGAAAACCAGTGGGGAAAGGGCTATTTTCATCTTCTTAAAGAACCTTATATTTAAAGTCTCCTGCAGGTCTGTAGCACAAGACGATTACAAAGGCTGTTACACACTAACTCAGCAGGAATTGCTGCTGCTTTTGGTGCCGTTGCATGCAGGCGCTGGTTAGCAGGGTGGAATCCCATTATTGACACTGGATAAATAAGTTAAAAAAAAAAAAGGTCCTGGGTGAAGGTCCAGAGTGGGTGGTGGGTGGCAGGGAAGCCCTGTTTGCACAGACCAGCCGCCTACTGCTCCCTTCACCCAGCACCGATGCTGCTCAGAGAAGGCACCTTGTTTGCAGATAATTAAAAAACCCAAACAGATTAGTGAAAACTACACACACAGAGGAGGCTGGGTGGTGGCTAAACCGCTGGGAAAGTCATGTGAGCATCCATCACTGTTGTGGCCAAACTGACTGCTCCGTGCCTGGGTCAGCCCTGGTGTGCCGTGTGTGTCCGTCCCCCCCCCTTTCCTAGCCCCATGATGCCAATGCCTTGGGAACCTTGCAAAAATCCCAGGGATTTCCTCGGGAGGCTCCCACACCTTTTTGGCCTCCACCTCTGGCAGGGGTGGCAGCAAAGGGCGGTGAAAGGTCCTGCAGAGGCTGGTGGCTCAGGGACCAGCCGTGGGAGTGCCTTCCAAACTCCCAGCAGACGCAGAAAGAGCCAGCGCAGCCCCAGCACCCTCAGCAGGATGGGAGAAGGGCATGAGGGCTTCAAACCTTGTTTTTAACAGGTCCCGCAGAGTCCTGGGCAGGTTCTCACCAAAGCACTTCACGCAGCGCTGCTGGGCATGGAGCGAGGCTACAATTAAAGGGAGGATAGAGTGAAGGCGGCGCATTAGAGGCTGACAGCAATTAAACACCCTGCTGGCTCAGCTTGGGGCGAGGGCAGTGTGCTAATGAGGAGGGGGCTGCGGCACCCGGGGAGAGCAGTGCTGCCTGGCATCCAGTGTCACGGAACAGCCGCTGCAGGGGCTGCAGCTCTGCTGCTGCCGGACCTGCGGGTAGCGCAGGGCGAGGGGAGCTGCAGCCCTGAGCAGCCACGTGCTGCACCCCACGGCACCCACCGGCACCGACCCCAGCGCAGAGGCACATCAACCCCGAGCTGCCCTAAGAGCCGCCGATATTATTGCTTCCCCGGCACAGGTTTCCTTCCCGTGGCCAGGACGGTGGTTTGCAGGTATGCTGGGTCTGTTCAGGAGCTCTCCTGAACCGTGTGAACCGGCCCAGCCTGGTTGTGGCCATCTAACATGGCCAGGACCCATTAATCTGCTAATATTTATAAGGGAGACTGCAGGGAGTAACCTCATTTCTAGGGAGAGCCTAATTAATCATGGAATCAAACTGACTCGATGAGACGGTTTGCTACCGAGGAAATAAATTTGCACGGTCAGTGGAGGCTGAGGGTGGGGACGAGGTTAGCAGGGACCTGAATCAGGGAAGCTGATGGTGGTGAGCAGAGAGGGGACAGGGTGAGCAGGGGGACAGGGCACGCCTGTCCTGCAAAACCTTTCTCTGCGCTGGGAAGCGAGTGAGCGGGGCACAGCGGGGAGACGCTGCTGCGGCGCTTTGCCCCAAGCGGGCAGAAACACCAGGCTGTGCAGACCCTGTCCCTGCAGTGACGGTAAGGGAGGAATGGGGAGGGCAAACTGACAAGCTGGAGGGGCCTGTGAGCAGTCACCCAGCCCTAAAACCCAGGTGGGGAGGTTCAGGGTCCCAGGATGCTCTGAAGGTGGAAGCAGAGGCCAGCCCAGCCCTCAGCCCTGCCATGGAGGGGCTGGGTTAAGTCTGTATTGGGTCGTTTGGCCAAACAGTCATCGTGCAAATGACATCTTTGCCCTTGCCGCTGACCTCGGCAGCGTTCAAACGGGCGACCGGCAGGTCAAAGTCTTTATATCCTATTACAGGTCTCCTGAGTCATGCCTGTCCCCTGGCAAGTTATATTATTTTGAAATGGCAGCTAAATGGGAAAGAGGTCGTGCTCCCAGTACGGTGACAATAGGACATGACAGCACTTTTCTGAGTGATTAAGCCTCAGGTGATGTCAGGGCTACAAGACAAGTGGCTGAAGGCGGGAAGACTTTAATCGCCTCGGACATGTCATCACATCCTCACACTCCATCCCACCGGGGTGGGCTTTTAGTGCGAAACGGGAGCAATAGAGAAAATAATCAAGCCCAAGCTGTGCACTCACCAGTTAGTTATCCATGCTGCAGGTACCGCTGTTAATAATCACCTGGAGCAGCCTGTTGGTCCTCAAAGATCATTCTGCAATAAATAAGCTCTGATGCCTTAAAATAACCGGGGGCCACTGGAGCAGACGCTAGATGGCATTGGGAGAACGTGCCGTGCGGCGCCAGCCGCCTTCCCTGGAACAGTCTGGCAAAGCAGAGCAGAAAACTCAGGATGACAGAGCAGAAAATGTCTCTGCCGGGGAGAAGCTGCCAGCTCACCTTCAGCCTCGCACCAACCCTGCAGTGGGGTGGCATCCCAGGGGCGAGCGTGGGGGAGCTCACGGTGCTCAGCCTCTTTGCTGTGCTAATAAAATAGTTTCTCCCAATATATATATTTTATTTTTTTTAAAAATAAGGAGCTGGGGGCTGGACCCCGTCCAACCGCTCACTGCTCCCCAGAGCCCAGCTGTCCCTGCCGGCACCAGCATGGCCGTGCAGGGCTCCGTGGGTGCTGGGTTAGCGTGCACCCATCCACCCTGCATGAGGGACGGCTATGAGGAGCGGGGCTTTGAAGTGGATTCAAAGCTGAATGCTGCTGGTGACCTGTCCCTCCCCTGCTGACACCAGAAACCTGCCAGCTCCCTTCACATGAAAAGGAAGATTTTTCTCCTGCAGACTGGGCACGTGCTTTCCCGGCCACTGGCAGACATAGGGGCGCGCGGGGGAGCAGGGAAACACCCGACGTGGGGGGTCAGGGGTCGCAGCCCCGCAGCCAGGCAGAGGCTTCAGGCACCACGGGAAGGCAGCTGAGGATTAGCCCTGGAGAGGGCAGGGGACGGGCAGGTCTGCTCATGCAGGAGAAGGCAGAGCAGCAGCAGGGGCTAAGATGTCCCAGTCCACCCCACCTCGATGCCCTGGGAACCCCAGCAAGGCAGGCCCTGCCTGCTGCCCCCCATCCCTCCAGCCCAAACCGCCAGACTCTGCATCCCAGCACCGGCACCTCACCCCAGGGCAGCATTTGCAGCTGCAGCCTCCAGCCAGCTCGGTGCTGCGACAGCAACGGGGCCTCTGCACCGCGACGCTGAGCCTTTCAGCCCCCTGGGCTGGGGGCAATGACCCGGGCCAGCTTCCCCCAACACTGGAAATCTCACCCGTGGGACTGATCCCCACATGTCCCCCTTACATGGGGGCCTGGCAGGACCCACCAGCCCTGCTCCCATCCCGGAGCCTTGGGTGGCCCTCTGCCTCCCTGGGCACAGCTGGCCTGTGGGTGAGGGCAGTCTGGCACCTCTGGACCTGCTCTGGGGGGACGCCATCCCCCAGCAGTGCCCACACCATCCCCTTCATGTCCGAAGTGAGGGGGAGTGCTGTCAGCCCTGCGGCAGCCCCAGGACCCTGCTGTTCAACAGGGCGCTCTCCCCTCGTTCCTTCTCTGGTCCTGATCAGCCTCTCCCCTCCAGATGAGCCTTCCAAGATCTGTTTATCTGTCTGTCCATCCACCCCTCTGTGTCTCACTCACCCCCTCCCCTGGGTGCATCGGTATTTATTTGTCTCACCGCAGCGCCCCGAGGGGAACAAGCCTGGCGATACTCTTAGTGGGGCGGCACACTCAGCCCCCCAGACCTGCAACACCGGGTTGGAGCCAGCAGCTCTGCAGCAGCCAGGATCAGTTGGGCTCTTTCCTGTCCCATCCACTCCCCATCACCCACCAGCCTCCTCCCACCCCACGGGGACAGCGTCTCCCTCCCCAAAATCACCTCCTGCGTGCCCGCTGAGATGACTTTTGCGCTTTATCTCCTAAACGCTGCACCACCCAGGCAGCCCCCCAGCCACAATACATCTCACGATTGCAGCTTGCTCCCTTCCAGCCAGCCCCAGCCCCAGCCCACCCGCTCCTCCCGTCCTGGGGACAATCCAAAAGCCTCCAGCCCTCTGGAAAAATGCAATGGCCAGATTCTGTGTTGCTCTGCTCACGTAGGGGAGAGCTGCTGGGGTGATGTCTGGGTGTGGGCTGCTCTCCTACACCCCATCCCGTGGGGCTGGGACGCCCCCTCCCCTGTTCTCCCTGCCTGAGCAGGGTAACACGTAGCAGAGCCAGAACTCAAACACCCCCACAGGCACCTCTGCCCCAGAGCTCAGCGTTTTTGGAAGTCTCTGCCCAAGCAGCCTGACATTACAGCATTGTTCCAAAGGCTAAAAACTTGCTCACACCCTAGGAAAAATACTACATTAAAACCCAAGCCATTACCCCTCTTAATTTGCTCGCACCGCTCCCGGCGACTCTGGGCAGCAATTGCGTGAACTGAACTCTGAAAAGGGCCCAGACTTGGCTCAAAGCAAGAGCTTTCGCATCATCGTGTCTTAAAATGTCAGCACTTTAATTAGCTGCCATCTGAAGCTGGAGTGGGTCTGTCTGGAAAGCAGCTAGCAAACTGCTTTGCCCCTCTCTGTTTTCAGTTTAGGCTGAGAAATTTGTTCAAGCTGACCTTTTCCCTCCCAGACCCAAAAAAAAGTTCCCAATCCGTATTGGCATTTCCTAAAAACAGGACAAAATAGCCCCCCAAAAATACCAGCCAGCCGTAGGGATGATGATGTGCTCAGCTAAACTGCATCACGCCAGCGCAGGGAGTTGCTGCGCGTCAGAGGACTCCAGCAGCGAGATTCCTGCCCTGGGAGAGACAAGGGGATGCTCCCAGGCTCCCGCAATCTCCTGCGACTGATGCATGCCCCGGCCCATCCTCCTGGCATCTCTCCAGGGCTCCCACCATGTCTCATCGCCTCTTCATTAACCCGGAGGGCTCCGTGACGTTCGTTAGGTGCCGGCCTGGGATGTGCAGCAGACACAACGGGACACTAATGAGCTGGAGATTCAGTTGCTCCATCAGGCTGCAGCCTCCCTGCGCCTGGCTGAGCGGGACTGCTGCACAGTGCTCCCCAGCACCCTGCCACCGTCCCCAGAGAGGCAGAGACAGGCTGGCACGGCAAACCAAGCGAGCAGGGTGAGGTCTGGGGGACACAAGGGGCTTTTCAGGGGAAGATGGTCCCTGCCACCACCCACTGGACCTGTCCTCAGGACCCAGGCTCTCCTGGCATCTTCCCTGCACCGCACCTAGCGTCTCTCTAACCCTCTGTGAGCTGGACCTGGGCGCAGGGATGACACAGAGGTGATCAGCACCATCCCCCAGCCCCCCACCTGCTGCCAAAAGGGATGGAGCTGCAAGGCATCGCACTCTGCAAGCAACCTCCCGAGGCAACGCAGGCTTCCCTGCCGCGCTTTTACCTCCAGTCCCATTCGTCATGACCACTGGTGTCAGGGTTTTCCCTCTCATCTCCCTCCGACGCTGCTGCCACGTCCCCTCCATTGAAAAGGAAAACCCCCAGCTAAAGTTAGCTCAAGGTGTCACCTGCTCAAAGTTTTCTAGTGCATCATCTAAATCTCCAGTCTCACTCACCCTTTTATTTTTTGTAAGGCTGCCAGAGCCATAACTTACACTCCATGATAATTTCTTGCTCTGAAGGACACAGTGAATTTCTTCACAAACTGCTGACCAGCCAGGAACGCTTCTCCAGGTAGGTTACACTGCGTCATTATTGGATTTCAGCTGCTGGAGATGGAGGTTTGAGCCCACTTGTGCTCCTGTGCATGTGGTAAATTAACGAAAGCAAAGCCAGAGGAAGCACCTGAGAACACACAGGGAAGTGTGAGGCCACGATGCTCCACCGCAGCTGCCAGTTTTGGAAATCCTGGTTCCACACTACCTCAAAGGGTTCTGGTGCCCCAGACAAGGCTGCCTCCAGCACTACATCTAAGAGCAGAAGCCACCAAAAGCCAGGACGGGCCATGCAAGCTTCCACCCTGGTGATGGCTGGGCACTGCGAAGGGCTCAGGGATGTTGGATTTGGGTCTGAACTTGGCCTGGAGCTCAGCAGACATCTTCTGTGAGATCGGCTGGTGCTGTGCTGACCATCGGCACAGCCCAGCACCACGGGCCGCTCTGCCCTCTCCAAATGGCTGGTCCCCTTTGCAGAGCAAGGGAAAGCTCGAGCCAGAGAAATGCCTTCCTTAGAGCCTGATAATTCTTCAGCATGTCAGAGGAAGAAGAGCTGGATCAAAAGCATCCTCCCTGCCTCCCCGCTCATTGACGGAGAGCCTGGAGTCCTGGCCTTGCGGTGCTCCGGCTTTGGTGGAGTGCGACACTCATCTGCGGCGTGGCGCGCAATTACGGCTCGAAAGAAGAAGGGGCAGATCGCCCTGGGCGTGGGAAGAATGAGAGCCAGCCGCCTTTCATCCGCACCCCACCGTCCGCCGCCTGCCGCTCGCTATTCTTATCCTTCCTGATCAAGGCGAAGCGTTTCCTCCTCCTGCAATTGAAGCCCGGAGCCCCGGCATCGCGCGGGCGGCGCAGGGAACCGGCCGGCCGCGCCGAGCGAGGGATGGAGCTGACGCCGGCCCCACGCTGCGGGGCACGACCCCGCAAAGATGGCTTTCAAGCCCAGAGACCGCCTCGTGGAGACGGCTGTCTGTGTATATACATACGTAGAGCTCCGCCGCTCCTCGCACGCGGAGGAAGGTCAGTCTTGGTTCACGCTTGATGTGGGAAACGCTGTAGCTCGGATGATGGCGGGTGGCAGAGGGACCGTTCATGGACCTGCATTGGTGCCAAACAGAGGTTGTGCCCTAGGGAAGAGGAGAAAAGGAGTTCTAGGAGGAAACTTTGGTCATTGGGATTTAAAAATCTCCTCTTCTTCTCATGAGAGGGATTATGACTCTTGTTTTCTGCTTGGGCAACTTTGCCCCAAACACTAGTCCTCATGAGAAAAACAAGATCCCATGAGTGATGGCAAGAGGTCACTCAGAGCTGCCGGCTTGTGCCCTGCTGCCCTGGAAGAAGATGGAAGTTGCTACTAGCACCATCCATGAGTAGAAAGCAGCAAGAAAAAAAATGAAAAAAAAAAAGGGTCCCCCAGAGGCCTGGTCCATTCAGCCCCCACAGCAAAGGCTGATGCCTGGGGCAGAGAGCATCATGCAAGTTCAGCAAGTGCTTGAAGAAGGTGATCAGGTCCATCTGTAGTGACGCAAAGGCACGTCAGCAGGGCTACCACAGGGACCAAGAACATTACAGGAGCAGCCAAGGAGACACTGAACTCACTCGGTGATGCTCACAGCTCCCATCTGCTGCCAGAAGACTTTCCTCATGCCACTAACGCTTCCAGGCTGCCTTTGCCACTTGGCTCTGATTTGGCTGTCTGTGGTTCTCACAAACCACTCCAGGAATTAACCAAACCCAAGGTTTCTAGAGATGCTGGAAGGGTGCACCAGGGAGCACTGGGCAGGTCTCCAAGCGGAGGCTCTTAGACACATCCAGCTCCCCAAGCCCTCAGGAGCAGAGCCAAGACAGGACTGCAGCCCCCAAACAGCCCCAGCGCTGGGCTGGAGGGACCTCATCGAAGACAACCTGCTCCACTGCCACATAGGCCCTCACCTCCCCCCCAGCCCGGCTGGAAATGGCATTCTGGGCAGCCTGTCCTCCATCTCCCACAGCCCTGTCTGAACCTCTGTCCCCGCGAGCATCTCATCACTGAAACCACCAGCGCTGGGGAGGACAAACCGGCTGCTCTCTGCCAACCGCCCACCACTTCAGGTGGAGCATGAACCCACCTCTGGTGTCCCACACAGCAGGCAGCTGGGATCAGGGGCAGCAGCCACATGTTATTAATTGCCCGGGAGAGGCATTGTTCTTCCCAGGCTCCTTCTGAGCAAGTTCTTGGAGCTGCTTCAATACAGCTGCAGGAAATCAGCTTCATTATCCGGAAGGATCCAGAAGCTCTTCCCAGATGTCAAACACAAAAGCAGCCCTGAAGGCTCTCGTAGAGAAACAGAAGTCCAGGAAAAGTTCACTCCTTGCTTCACTCCCAGGGAACTTCTCAGCATCGACTCCAAGCTCGCCAGCAACTCACGTGCCGATGGATGAAGCCTGGTGTTTTGGGAGCTGGAGCTGCTCTCTCCCGAGCACTAGGGATCACACGTGCTCGGTCCCCTCGCTCGCCCCTCACCGTTAAGGATTTATGGCATGTGGCACTGGGGATGCTTCAGTGACCTGGGGAGACGCTGAAGCAAACCAGCCCCGTGGAGAGAAGAGCAGCTCGCTTCACCGTCTGCACAGCACGGGGTGGGGAATTGCATAGGGCTCCTTGCTGCAGGTTCATGCCTGACTGCAATCAATATAACCTTTTAAAATTAATCTACTTTCTCCTCTCTTTTGCACACAAATATAGTTGCTGCAGTTCCTCCATTTCCATGACATTTGGGGAAAAAATCTGCTTCAGTGTAATGCTTTCTTTACACTATAGACTTTATTACTTTACAGTGAAATTAAAATAAAGGCTATTTTTTTTCCTATAATATGGGGAAATAAAGGTTCTTTCCCCTACCTAATCACTGCACTGCTGTGTGTGCAAGCAACTGCCAAGCAGAAAGAGCACAGCACTCAGGACAGACGGAATCTGCTCCCAGTGCTCCCAGTCACCCTGCTTTGAAACCGGGAGAAAACTATTGCCAAAAGTTCACGGTCAAAGAGCTGCACCCCAGGTCGGTCACCGGAGAGCCAGGGCAGCTGCCCAGCAGGGCTGCGGGAGCCCCAGCACGAGCGCAGGGAGCCTCTGCCTCTTGCTCATGATCTCTAAATATCTGAGCGACATCAGCAGCGACGGCCGTCGGGTTCTCAATCACCCGCAGCCTGGACAGGGAGGGCTGCTGAGCCCGAGCTGATGAATTGATAAGGAAAGGATGACAGGCCCAATTTACGCATCACTCGGATTTTTTACTTAAAAAAAAGCAGCAGGGATTCTTCCCTGTTTCCCAAAAGCAAAGCCCGGGCCCTTCCTCGCCCCCTCCCACCCTGGGCTGGGGGCTGCGGGGCGGCAAGAGGGTGAGGAGAGGGGGAGCGAGGAGCTGCCGCTGCGTGTCGCAGGGGGTGGCTCTGGACCGTGATGCGAAGGGAGCAGCCTGTCTGCAAAATAAGTAACCGAGCAAGGGAGAGGGGCCTTCACCCACGCCGACGCGGTGGGAGATGCCTCCTCTGTAAGCGAGCTTGCAGAGATCGAAACGAACCCCAGCAGCGGTGGACGTGCTGAGCTGCAGCACAGCAGCCAGACCTGCCGCTGCCTCAGGGAGAGAAGGAAAAGGGTTTAAACAGCCTCAGGCTTCCTGGGTGCAGAAGGGGTGCTGAAGCTGCTCGCCCTCTGTCCCAAATTTCTCACAATTCCCGGTCTGCAGCCTGCTGTCCCGGGGGGCTGTGCCCTGCGTCCCCACGCCTGCGCGCCGCGATCCCAGGTAGCGTGTTTCTGAGCACGGACACGCTATACCTGTGCGGCTGACAACGGAGGTGTTCGGGCAGGGGACCTGGGCAGCAGCAGCAGGACCCCACGGACCACACGACCCCCAGCAGCCCCGCTCCCCTGATGGCAGAGCCGGAAAGCACAGGGCAGGGGAGGGTACTCGGTGCCCGGCCAGGCAAGGCGAGGGGTTAGCGGTGTCACACACGCTCCCCGGTCCCCTGGCACCCATGGGGACGTGCCACTGCCCACGCAGCCCTCCAGCCGCCCCTCACTCCTGACGTCCCCGGCTGCAGAAGACAGGGCTGGATTGCCTGGAACAAACCCAGCAGCCTGGTCCTTCTCTTTCCCAGGCTATTTTTATCCTCCTCCCAATGACAGATTGAGGGCTTCAAAAACAGCCCCGTGAACTCTCTCCTGCTTCCCTGCCATGGAAATTACTGCACAGTGGTTCAAAATGGGAGAGCAATTTGCAAAACAAATAAGTCTCCGATTAGCTAACAAGCGGCAGGCTGACCTTACAGGGACCCTTTCATTAGGAGACACTTATTTTCTGATACTTCTTTATAGAGCACCGATTAACTGCATTGGGATGGAGGGAGCTACTTCATACTGGTTTAATGAATTAAATATATGCTCCTATTTGGCTCCTAATGTTAAAAAAATATTAAGTACAGTAATTGTCACATTCCCAAAGCCAGTCATCTCTCTACCTAACAGTTCATCTCTACTTTCCCCTTCCCACCGCAAAGTTTAATCTGTTAATGTGCTTCTCATGTCACGGTATTCTCCTCCATTAACACCAGCCCATCAAAGCGTCCCACACCGTCCGGCTGGGCGAGCGAGGACAAACGCAGCGGAGCGAAGGAGAAGAATAAATGATCGCAAGCGGTACCGGGTGCTCAGGAGCTCTCTCCTCCAGGTCTCCTCCTGCTCCCTGAGGGTACCCCAGGATATGGAGGAGAGCTGCAGGCCCTGTCCTAGCCATCAGCTCCTGCTAGGGCTTCACCTTCTCCTCCCCCGTTTTTCCTCTTCCTTCTCCTGGCACCTACAAACACGGAAAGCAGAAGATGTGCCTCCATCGCCGGGGCTCAGCCAGCCCATGCTTCTGCTCAGGAGTGATGCTGTCAGAGCAACGGGGCTCCTGAGGGATGCAGGGAGGTTTTGGGGATAGGCTGGAGGAGCTCAAGAGGAAATATCTTCTCCTGGGATGTTCCTCAGCCTGCTCTGCTAAGGTGATACCCACCTTTGACTCTCTAGAAGTGCATCCCCTCCTGGGATCTCCAAAGGATGGGGAAAAAGAGACGGGGAAAACATAACGACAAGGAAACAGTGGAGGAAGTAAGTGACCGAACATCCCAGCCACGGGGGTGGCTGTCCTGAAGCTCTCCCCCACTGCCCGCAGGGCTGTGAACCTCACGCGTTACGTTGATGTGCCTCTGACTGGCGCGTAATTTAATTACCGCATGCTTAAAAGATTAAATCCACGATTAAAAGAATTTATATGGATTAGCACAGGATGATTTTAAATCACTGCCAGTTCACGGGAAAGCAAACCAGCAATCTGCAGCACGCAGCAAAACCACCGGCGCTGCGCAGCCCCGGCCCCGCGCCGCGTGCCAGCCGATGACCGCTGCTCCTCGGGGAGCGGGAGAGCCGGGCACGGGGACCGGCCAACAGCCCCGGGGCCCTTCCCGGTGCTAACGCAGGCGCTGCCGCAGAGACAGGAGTGATTTCACCTCCCCAGCACGCGTCACTCCATCGCACACATGGCTGCTCGAGAGCACTCCTCTCCGAGTCCCCAGTCATGAATTCTAGGCCGTTGTTAAGCCCATCTGTTATTTTTCTTAAGTCATTTATTAGATGTCCCTTTATGAGGGAAAGAAAGAAGCTGGATAGAAGGAAAAATAAAGCATGCAAACTGGGAAGATTTACGAAATAAACTGGTTCAAATCAAATTCACAGGTCTCCAGCTGAAGCTGTGCCCCAGAAAGTGTTACTGGTTCCCTCTCAGGGGTGAGAAGGAGAATGTAAAATTCGCTTTCCTGTGCTGGGAGGGGGAGGAAGGATCAAGGGCAGCGTTTTCATCAAACTGCCTCTTCCTAAACTGCCATTTACAAATTTTTTCATCCCTTTATCCAAGCAGCCACCTTACCTGGCTGCTGTGGTCATCCGCAGCCCGGGCAGGGACGGAGACCGAGCAGCTCCAGGGCCAGCCCAGCGCAACGGCTCCAGCAAACATTTTGCCACATTTCTGAGCAAATTCTGTTTCCCTCAACTGCAAAAATTTCCACTTTCCCGAGCGGCCACCTCGCCCCTCTCGCCTACCACCGCCAAGCACCCCAGGTAACGCGGGTGCTCCGGTTTGCCCTTGCTCCTTCGGCAGCGCCTGCCCTGCGCGGCTCGCAGGCTGCCCAGCAGCCGCAGCCATGCACCGATGCGTGCAGCTACAGCGCCGTCTCCTGCGAACCCCCGCCGGCCGGCCGTGGTTTGAGACGCCAGCCAAGGACCCTCAGTCCAGCCATCTGCTGATAGCACGGCTGCGTGAGGGTGCCGAGAAGAGCTCCCCGACCCCCAGACCTCGGCACCGCTGCTGCCTGAGGACAGATGCGGTATTTTTGTTGCAGTGCAATACTGGGCCCTGTGCAAGCTGTTTGATTTGAAATATTAGTGAAGAGATTAGAAACAGTGCTCATGATTTTGTGATGCATATGGTAATTAAAGTGTTACATTGCAATTATGATGTAATTAAACTGTGGGATGCTCTTCAAGATGCAATTGCCACTCATTTGCATAACTAACGGATTTGCTTATTATCACCCTTTTAATATATGTATTAAAAAGAGCATCAAGAGCGTCAGCTATGGAAGCTTGCAGCAGCTCTACCCAGCTCTCAGTCTTCCTCCGGCACACTGCAGGGCCCAGGCTGTCGCTCCCCAGCCCCAACTGGGGATTCACCTCCCCTGGCCCGGGCTCCTCCTGCCAGGACTGGAGAGCAGCTCTACTGAGCAGCAGCCCCCCCCAAAGCCCAGCCATCGGTGAGCACCCCGGTTGGAGCAGACATACCTTCGTGCACATCCACCCTCCGGCAGCTGGCAGAGGCTGGGTGCAGCACCCCGCTGGCTCCCCCCAGGCAGCTGCCAAGCACCCTCTGGGTCACCTCCTGCACATGAAACGCTGCTGAACTCTGCCCTGGTCCGTAGCCATGGGAAGAAGTGTTCCTCTACTCATGCCACCCAAAGGCACGCTGTGTGCGCAACGGCTATCCCCAGCCACGCAAAGACCTTTCTGGGGCTGTAGATTTCTGCAGGTACTGAAAAAACCCACCTTATCAAACAAGACTGATTTTTAAAAAAATCTCATCAGAACTTTCTCTGAGGAGATAAAATAAAAATACCCTCAGCACTGAGCTGCCCATAACCTTGTCCCGGTCAGAGGGCTGTGAGCGGGTGTAACACGTGGCAGGGATGCGGTTACACGCTGGGGCAGCCCTGGGGTAGCAGCTCAGGAAGAGAAACCTCCACTGAAAGCCAAATCCTGTGTCTGGACTTTGCTTTTATCCAGAGGAGGCCATGCCTTAAAACATCCCTGACAGCTGGTGATGCCCCAATCTGGCTCACTGAAGGGCGCACAAGAAAAGGAGAAAGGACTATTCCCACGGTTCCTTTTATCTGCTGTTTTAACCTGCACCGAGAAACAGGAGATTCCTGAAAAACGTGATGTCTGGTAGCAGCAGAAATAGATCTATCAGGAAACTAACAGCGCTGCTTCGAGAGGACAACGGGTTGGGCTCCGCGAGGTGCAAAGTGTTCCATCCCCTGCCCGGCCAGACCCTGGAGAGCATGCCCCGGTTTAACGTTCTGCCGTGCAGCGGGGCCCCGGGCACGGTGTTTTGGTGGCACGAAGGCAGGACACGGAGCAAGTCGCCCCATCGAACCTTAGAGAGCTGCATGGCTACAGACCAGCGTCTGCTCAACATGTTCTGCATTTTCTTAAAAATACATTTGTCTTTGCATAATTGCCTTCCCAAATGAGATCTTTCCTTTCATTACAGATTCTGTCAGCCTGCTTAGAAGGAAAAAAGAATATTGATTTAGGCAAATAAGCTCCTGTCTGTTTAGACTCTGAACACATCACACGGTCCAGGATCAGGCCCCTGGCTGCAGCAGGACCAGGCGCCACTCGGCCGCCCGGCCCGAGCTGACGGGGCTCTTCTGCTGCTGCAGGGGGGCAGTTGGCTTCCTCCTTACCTGAAAACGCTCTTTGCGAAAAACAGAAAAGCGTTTTGCTGTGCACACTGGTGCAATTCCAGCTGTGCTGCCCGGGGGCATTTCAGCAGTCAGCAAGACTTACAAAACAGGTACAAAACGAGCACGGCTGCTCCAGTTCCGAGGCGGTTTGGGGAACTGTGCTGCAGAAGAAATTTCAGCTTTGCTTTTCACCCCATTCCGAGCAGAGCTGACTTGAAAAATCACAGCCTGAGTTGCAGCCTGGCCAGGCTGGCAGGCACGGCTCTGCGGCGGCCGCCCCAGCTCGCTGCGAAGCCGGTGCCGGCTCTGCCGGAAAGCTGGGGGGCACCCGGGGTGCTTCAGGGGCACGTGGGGCTCTCATTCATCTCCAGGGGAATACGATCACTGCAGGCCTAACCTGAAGATTTAATACAGCTGGAACTTAATTTCAGTTATATAAGGACTTGTCAAACTTAGGAATACAAGTCATCGGGGAAAAGATTTAGGTGTATGGCTCCGTGCTGCTTTTTTTTTTTTTTTTAATGTTTTTTCTTCCCTCTCCCTTAAAAAGCTGCTGTCAGGAGGCAGCAGCACTGCCCAGGGGTTGGGCAGTGGGGCTGGAGTCAGGACGGGCTTTCCCCAGCTTCCCAGCCCTGTCCCCGCGTGCGGCAGCAAGCGACGGTGCTGCGAGGACGCACTTTGGGTGGCTGGTACCCAGGGACCTCCTGCGCAGGATCCAGGGGTGGGTTCTGGGCTCTGCCAACAGCCACGGCTGCATTGAGGGAGGAGGCTGCTGCTCCCCCCCCAGAGCAGTCTGTGCGGTGTGGCGGGCTCGGGAAGCGGTGGGTGATGGAGGTCTCCATCAATCAGGTCAGACGCCAGCTCATCAATTGCCGGCCCCCTGTGAGCCATGATCTCTGAGAAAAAAACCCCACATTTATAGTCATTTAGAGGCAGGTAGAAGAAAAGCTTTTTCCGTTCTCTCTAAGCTACGGCAGATCTATGATAGGGCTTTTCAAACTTCAGCATCCCCATGGTAGCCAGTGTGCTAGGCCTGGAGGTATAAATAAATGACTCCTTGCCAGATTAAAAGATATATGTGACAGCTGAGAAGTGCTGTGGCTGAGCCACGTCGAGGGAGCGCTGGGCACGAGCTGGGCCACAGACCACTCGTGTTGGGAGGGTCCCGTGGGGCTTGTGCACACTGGGACCCCCACACCCTGGCGAGGGGCTGGAAGCTGGGCTCCAGCCTACAGCAGTGCCCTCATCCGAGTAGCACCCTCCCTCTTCCAGTTTATTTTGGTTTAGTTGGGAAACCGTAGAAGCTTGCTAATTAAAATTGATGTCGTGTTCACCAGAGTCCAATTCTGCATCGAACTCCTGTTGCTTCCTTCTCCACGAGAGCAGGTCTGCCATATTTAGCCAACTTTTAAACTCATTAGCAAAAGCAGATGCTTAGATCCACGGTCCCTAATGACTGTAAATGAGAGTATTAGTTTATTGATTGATGGCCTAATTGTTGCCACCACGACCACAAGCAACAGCTTTAAGCCCAAGCGCTCCGTGCTGGACGATGCCCAGTCTGCTGGGGGAGGGAGGCAAAGGGAAAACGCTGCGGAGGCCGGGAGCCAGGCGAGCAGGACAGGCCATGCAGCAGCACCCACGATGCGACCCGCGTGCAGATTTCCAAATTATTCCAGCGTTTGAAAAGCCAAGCAAAAGTTAATTAAATTACACTCTACCCAACAGCGGTCAAAGCCTGTGAGCGCGCGTTGATGCGTAACCTTTCGCAGGGTGCCTTGACTTGCCCCTGCTCGTTGCATGGTAATGAAGAGACTGCTGGGACCTGTAAACAGCAGCAAATGCACACTGTCCTTCTTCCCTCCCTCCTTTGGTTGTCCATGAAAGTGTAAATAAATGGAAGGGTGGGGGAAAGGCAGAGCTCGGGCCCCGTGCAGCCCCACAACGGCGGGGAGCCGTGCATGGGTGGCCCCCCAGCCCCGTGACAGTCCACAGAGAGCTCGCCGGTGTGATTAACCGTGGCTCGGCTTTAACAAAAGCATCTACAACCTGGCCCTCACCCAGACGGGCACAAACCCCCCTGAAATCAAGAGGTCCTGAGCGCATGCCCGAATGGCTCATCAAGCAGGGACAGGCTTACGCCACGGGGAGACATCGCTGCCTCAGGATGCTGTTGGGGAGACAAGACTCGTTGCTAATGAGCCGGCTTTGGGCAGCACCTCGTCAGAAACCAGGCTGAGAGCTGCCGCCCGGACCCACAGGGGCTGTGCAAGGTGCCGGTGCCCGGCCAGGTCCGGCAGGCAGCAGCCGCAGAACTGCTGCATCACCTACCCGAGCCCCCGAAACGCTGACACAGCGCGGTGGCTATCCAGCAGACTCGGGGGAAGAGAAACAGCCGTGAAGAAAGCAGTCTCTGCCTTAAGAGGTTGGCGGATGTTTCTCCAACACCTAAAAATCAACAGGAAAAACAGATTTGCAACAGGATTTAAGAGGCATCAAGTTGCCTGGATACCAGATCCTGTAAGTACCCAAAAAGTAATTATAAAGCAAGAAATCTGTCTCGGCTAAGCAGGTAGACGGGAAATTGGAAATCCATTTGTGAGAGACTTTCTGCTTTCTAACAAGACAGGTTACAGCTCACCCCTGCTCGCAGCCGCACGCTCCTGCTCCCGACCCTCCCCGCCTGCCCTTGGGACTGATGCAGCATCCCAGCACCGTGTCGCTCACACGCCGCATTCGGGGCTCTCCCCAGCCGCAGCGCCTGCCTGCGCCACCCTCCGCTCGCACTCCTGAGCGCGGCAGCTTGTTTCCAAAGGGGCTCACCCCCCTTCGCAAAACGAAGGCTCACACCACCTGACTCACCAACGCAGTGTTTGCTCCGCAGCTTCACGTGCTGGTAACGACCCCTCCAGACGGCTGGCACGCACGGGTCCCCCGAGTCCCCAGTTAGCTGCACGGGCTCTGCTCTCCCCTGGCAGCCGCACAGCTCCTGCTCTTGGGCCAGTGCGGTGTTTCCAGCTGCCCTGCTCGGCAGCGAGGCACGGGGCTCGCTGGAGACGCGTCCCTCAACCTCCACCCCTGCCACGTTGGGGGGGTCTGGCCAACGGGGCCAGCCGGGCGCTGCCGCGCCAATTAAAATAAAAACCTGGTGGCCTTGCAAATGAGAAACCCGCTTTGAGACCTGCAGGCCTGGTATTTTCCTCTTGGGGAAAGGCTAAGAAAATTAAGGAGAATAAAAAATACTCCCCCTACCATCACAAGATCCAAATTCCTTTGCAAGGACTCGCTTCAAGCCCGGCGGAGCAGGCTGACGTCAGCCGGTAACGGGCGCGCGGTCGAAGAGCAAGGACTGCTCGGGGGTGTTTTTGGACCAGGGTGGTCAACGTCACGGAGCGTCCACCACGTCCCCTCTGGTCTCCCCAAGTGTTTCTGCTCTGTGTCCCAGCTCCGGAGCAAATATCTCTCCCAGTAATAATGAGAATAAGAAAGCAATTTGTTTCACATCAACGGGGTTTCAGGTGCTTTTGAGGGATAAACCCCAAACGTTTGGTTCTGTAAGAGTGAACGCATTTACACACACAGACCTAAGATCTGTACCTCGCACACAGTGACATCAAGGTTCAAGGTAGCACCGCCATTAGAGACCAATTTCCGCGCTGTGACAAATATTTCCATCTTAATCTCCAAAGCAATAATTTTTTCAAGTCCCATTTTCTTCCTAATTCCTGTTCCCACTTTTTGCATTCCACTCAATAAAACATAAATGCTCCATTTCCCTTTGCTCTCCTGCAGCTTCTCGCCGCTTCCAGCCCCGACGCAGCAGGGCATGGTGAGCCCAGCGCTGCTGCGGCCTCTGTTTGAGGACAAGTCGCTTTTCCCAGCACGGATCTCTCTAGGTGCGCTTCCCTGGATACAGCTCCCTTAAATCTTTAATAATAGGTGCAGTATTTCAACAGGCGGGTGGCAGGAAGGATTCCAGGCTTGCTCAGACCACATCCCTCTGCAGGGGTGGGCAGTGAGGGACCAGGAGAGGTAGCAGACGAGCAGAAAAAGCTCGGTGGGAATTTCTAACCACCCAAACCTGCCTACCTTCCCAGAGCACGGCCCGCCGGCGCATTGCGAGGAAGTATGATTATGAGTATAGAAGCCTTTTGCTGCTGTAATTGTTTCTGTGTGGCCTGGGAGGAGATGGGTTGAGCTGGAAGCAAGAGAGATTTTGCTGAAGCATGAAAAGAAAAGCCATTTAGTTTAGGTAACAGCTCCAGAGCTTTAGGGGTCAACAAACTGAGAACTCCAGGAAAATGCTTTTCAGGGCAGGACAGTCTGGAGACAGGAGAGGAGAAAGAAATGGACACAATACCTTTATTAAGTGGCCAATTTACCCCTTCCCAGTCTCTGTCTGCTCCTTTTCAGCAACAAAATAAGAACTGTGAAGAAAAATTATCATTGGTATCAGTAATGTACAGGGCATCGTAGTGGGAGGAAAAATAAAGACAGGGGAATGCAATAGCGACCGAGAGTTTGAACTGCAAGAAGCTGCAAGAAGAAGAAACCAGAGGAAGAGCCTGGTGCCAGCAAGGTCCTGGCTTGTGAAGTCTGTTCCACTCCAAGCCACGCATGGACACACAGGCTTCTCCCTCTCACAAAACTTGCATCTGGGGACCCCTCCTTTTCACGCAGTATTTCTTTCTACGAGTCTCATAATTCTGCATTTCTGAAGTCAATAGTTTTGACAAGACAAAGGGCAGTTTTTGACAAGATACAGGGCAGGTTGGGAGCGCTCCCTGTGCAAATCCGCTCATTAATGCCGCAACACAACGGGCTTCGCTGCCTTCCGCCAGCTGGGGAACTGCAGGCGTGAAATATCTGTCACTGGAATTAAAGGCCACGTTGTCCCGTGCGATGGGGCCGGGCTGAGATATCAAGGAGGACGTCAGGGATGCGGTAGGTGTAGGAGTCATCCTACACCAAGAGGTGACCTTGACCCAGAAGATTTCTCCTTTGTTTTTTCTTTTCACCTCTCTGCAGAATGGGTGATGTTTCTGTTTTTCAAAGGCAAATTCCAGCTCCAAAGAAAGGGATTGCTAAACATCTATCACAACTTGCCTGGAGGTATGTAAAATACAAGAGGAAATCTCTCCCCCTCCACCTCCCACTGCACCCTACCCTGAATGCAAGAGGAAAAGTCATTTGAGTGATCTTAGCAGAATCAGAACAAGCATTTAGTGGTCTTTAAGGACCCATAAAACACTTCAGTAGTTTGCTGTTTTATATCTGACTATCTTCTACATTAGCCATTTAAATTAAAACATTTATAATTAATTGAACAAATCATTTCCTCTCGCCCCCTTTGGGGACTGAAGCGCATAAGTCTTCAGTAAATTTTAGTCTCTTAAGCAACGGGGGTATCCATTTCTTTTATAGGGCTTATTTTCCTGCAGGGTGGGAATCAAGGGCAGGCAGAGAGCAGTTTTAACTGGAAAATCAATTGATAGGAAAGACAAATTAAGGCATATTTTTTTCAGAAGGGGAAATGAAAAAGAGAGCTCAGCACTAGGAGCCTGCCCGACAGGCAGCTGTCTGCCCTCCCCTCTGCCTGCAGGAGCTGGCTACGATGCGGGCAGCCTTCGCGGCACCACCGTGCACAGGAGCCGCAGCCCGGCTCTGGGGAACCGCTGTGGCCACTCAGGAAAGCTGTCCCTAAATTTAGGGAGCGTTATGGTGGTGGGAAGCTCAGGGCTGCCCAGGTTGGTGCAAGGGTCCTGGCTTCCCGCTGCGGTGCCAGAGCTGCACTGGGGCAGCCCCAAGAGCAGCGACAGGCAAGAGGGAGAGCGAGGGCTGCGGGTGGGGGTTTGCCAGGAGAAAGGGGGCTTGGAGCTTAGCGTGGACATGGCAGCATGGTCCTGCCCCAGCCTTGTGCAAGGAGACGGACACGCACAGCCCCTGGATGCAGGACAGTGAAGAAGACACATTGATGTGCAGGGTTATCCCAGCTGGGAACTCTGCCTGCAGTGCACAGAAGAGGCAGGTCGAGGGCTAATTCTGGCTATCATTTCCAAAGAGCTACTTTCAGATAAGAAGCTTAAACAGAAGGATTATCTGGGCAGCATGATCTTCCCCATGCTACAACTGCTGCTGAAGACAACATTGCCAAGACCCGTTGATACCAGGAACCAGGATATTCCCTGGGCAAAAATGGTCCAAACAACCCTACCTGAGACAGCCCAGTAAGGGGGGGTCTGTAGCAAAGCCCCGTCTCAGAAGAGGCAGGCTGGGACCATCGCTGTAGCCTGGGCTGCTGCCCCTGGCCACAGCAGGACTGGGATGGAAGCAGGCGCCGCACTGGAGCTCCGTGTTAGGGCAGGGGTGCACTCACCCGAAAGGCGAAGTCAGAGCCAGCGAAGGGAGTCAGAGAAATGCAGCAGGATACAAGAGCAAAGTAAAATCAGACCAAAGCTCAGGAATCCTGTAACGAAGGGGACCAAGGGCAGATGAGCTCTGGCAAGGCAGGACAGATGCTCTTGTGCTGGCTGGCAGCTGGGCAGCGGTGTCCAGGCAGGGAGGGGAGGAGCAGGGGGACATAACTGACCCACCATGCACAGGACTGTTCCACGTGGGTGACAGGTGGGATAACCCCCCATGGGGCTCAGGAGCCAGGCCCGAGTGTCCTGGGGACGGATGGTCCAAGCGGCTGCTCTCGGCTGGGCTGCCTGCAGAGGTGAAGGAGCTCTGGAAGAGCCCTGGTCTTCACAGCAAACACAGTTTATTTTGATGCCCTGGAAAATGGCTTTGTCAGCAGATCTATTCTTTCATTGTGAAAAAGCCTATTAGCTTCTGCTTTCTACTTCTATGGGAATTTATTCCTCCATCAGATCTTCAATATAAAAGTGCTTCCCTTACGGAGATTGATACCTCATATATGAAAAGCGCCGCGTGCCTCTGGGCGAGGCAGTCCCCTCCCTGAGGAAGGATGAAGGATGGCTTTGAGAGCAAAGCACTGAACAGCTCGAGAAGATGAAATCTCAATTCCAAGGCCTGCTGTGACATCCCTGTGACCTTGGACTGTCACCGGGGTCCCCGCGTAGCACAGGGCGTGCTGAGCTTCCAGCAGGAGAGCAAGCAGTCCCCGGGCATTGCTGAAACCTCACCGCACACATGCCCCACGCACACAGCAACGTCCCTGGCAAGAGCGAGTGCACTGGCAAAGCTTTACGGCCCCGTTCCCTGCAGCTCAGCAGGCCCAAGAGCTAAGACAAATTTGGGGGTCATACGCTCAGCTATGTGGGGTCCGCCGCTGCCCTGCGCAGCCGGAGCAGGCTCCCAGCCAGCGTCGGAGGGGAATGCGACGGGCAGCTCTGCTTGGCCATGGGCTGAGCTCAGCAGCAAAGCAGAGCTCCCAGTAGGGCTCTGCACAGAGGTGACAGAGGGATCTTTAAATTCAGTCCAAGCCGAGCAAAATTCAAGCCCCTTCTCCCTGGTCACCTGGTGATGGGGAAGAAATGCCACTCAGATTTTGCCCCTTCGCTTGCAACACAAATAGCACCAATGTGTGCAGTGTCTGCTGAAGGACCACAAGTCCCTCTGCCTGCACCTCTGGACACACCGGGCTGCCCGTGGCTGCTCCAGTATCAACAAATGAGTAACAACAGGAGGAGAAACGCACTCGACTGGCTGCACGCATCTTCTGAGCTGGCAGAGCGAGCAGCAGGCTGGAGACAGCGCACTACTTCTGTGCACGGAGACAAACTTCTTTAGCAGCCTGAATCCAGAGTTATACTTGCCCTCAAATGGCTCCGGTGTCCTCTGTGCCAGGCAGCGCTGGCACAGCACCCAGGGGCTGGCGTGATGTCCAGGCAGCACCAGCAGAACCCCTGTGGGGTGAGGGTCCTCCTCTCCACTGCAGTACCCCCCTGAGCATCCAGAGGACAGGCTGGTCCCATCCCTGCCCGCCCAGCCCTCTGCCACCACTGGTGCTCTCCGAGCACAACACAGTGCTGGTGTGGACATCAACCCCCACCCTCCCTCCCAAGCAGAAGCCCCCTGCTCCTCCTGCCCCCAGACCCACTCGTCACTCTGCCCAACTCCTCTCCATGCCCAGCAGCAGCCCCCATGCTCCTGGCTCACAGGGAACTGCAGCCCATAACGTTCCAGATCCTGCAGCGGGAACCAGGGTGAGATTAAAATAATAAATAACAATAATCATCTGCTTGGGCCGTTACAGCAGCACGTTGCCATGGCAACCGCCTGCAGTGATGCTGCCTTGCTGATGGGAAGCATTTTCTTGGGACAGATGCAAATTCCTCCAACGCGATCCCAGTGCAGCTCAAGGAAAGGCCGGCACGTGGGGAGAGGGTGACGAGGACAGGCGGTGACAGGGACAGGAGCGAGCCCTGCCTGCCCGCGCATACATCCTGTGGAGGGGGGCAATATCAAACAGCCACACCGGAGCACTGCAGCAGCTCTGGCCAGCGCAGCCCCAACACCAGCGCGTGGCACTGCCTGGGAAGGCGGCTTCTTTAAGGCCAAGCGACAATAAATTCTCACCAGCAAAGAGCCATCATGTTGCTTTTAATTACCAGGAAAGGTCCCGAAAGCATCGCAGGCTGTTCAACTTGGGCTGATGGAAACATACTTGTCGTGGCTCCATTTTTGGCTTTCCTGCTGCACGTTCTCTTTCAGAGCAAACCAGCTCTGAGACAAGAGACGAACCCACACAGGGCAGGGGGAGCACACAGGGCGGCTGGCCCTGGACAGCCTGTGCCCAGGCTGCAGCTCTGCCCGCCGCGTCCCACTGCTGAGCCCGCGCTCAGGCAGGCTCTCAGCTGGGGAATGTGACAAAAACACCAAGTGGGAACTCTTCTGGCTCTGCCTGTGCCCGCAAGAAATCCAGGATTCACGGTAAAAACAAGCAAACCAAAAAGAATTACTTAAGCTCAAAGATGCCCAGGCTGAGCGCGCTCCTCTGAAGAAGGGGACACATCGCTGCTGCCTCCCCTTTTATCCACCCAGAGTCAAATTTAATATGCTACAGCTTTATACCAGGCACTCTCAAGTTAATCATCAAAATACCTTGCAAGGGATTAACTGCCAGTTTCCTCTCTTAATCACTATTGATATAATGAGATGACAGTCAGCTTTGCAAGGAGGGGGGGACATATTTGTCAGGAGGGCTTTTGCTGCTGCTGCGGCTTAGTCTCCATTTGGCAGAGGCTTAGGAGCTCATCTGAGACGGAGGGGACAGGAGCAGGTTCACGAGGGCAGGTTTCCAGTTGTCCTCTCACTGACAGCTCCAACCAGGGCAATGAGGATGACTCCAGCCTCAGCCCCTCGAGCTGCATCAAACGCTGGGACCAGGGAACAACGCCGGGGCTGCGTACCAGCCTCGGTGGCACGGCACACGTGTGGCGTGCCCATAAGAAAGCCAGAGTCATGTCCTAAGAGTTGGAACAACAAAGGTGAGGTAGAGATACAAAGAAATCCCTGAAAAAAAACCACCCTGCTCTAGGACAAACTTCACTCAGCTGCTGAAGCATCTGCTGCCTGTGGGACTGCAACTCTCTGAGGGGACAGGGACCATGGGTATGTCCAGCTAGAGGCAGGTGGATCATTGCCTGGGGTTTGGGGCTCAGGGTTGCTTCAAACAAGGGGTTTCAGTAGTGTCTTCTGGGCAAGGGCCAAGCCCTGCCAGCAAGAAAGGTTTGCACCAAACCCTGCTCTTTGCAAGGGCAGAGCATCCCCCGTTGGCGGGGCAGACAGAGAGCCCTGCTCTAATGAAAGTGCTGAAGGACCCCAAGAGCCAGCCAGGAGGGCTGCCCTGCCCTCCCAATGCCATTCAGGTTCCAAAATAAGATATAGAAAGTTAAAAATTTATTTTGCCAAGCCATAAATCCCTCGATAAAAGAAACACTCAGGCAGCAGGAGAGCGCTGACTTAATCCTCAGACAGCTCTGCTCCTTTTCTCCTGGCAGGACGATGGCTCTCGGAGAGGATGGCTTCCCCTCGGAAGCTCCCGCCCCGACTCACCGCTCCGCCCTGCGAACACCCGAGCCCGTGGATGTCACCCCAAACCCCAACGCCAGGGCAGCTTTTGCCACCCATAAGGAGCCAGCAAAGCCTGTAAACCCGAGTGAACATTTACCCCCTTCTTGCTGGCGGAAGCCGGGTGGCTCACACCGAGATGGTCGCCCTGCCTACAAATCATATTTTGCCCAGATCTAGAGGAGAAAGGCGCTATTATGAGAAATAGATCAGAAGTGACACTGCTCATTATTATGAGGTGAGTCCAAGTTGCAGACAAGGGCAAAGTTAATAGAAAATGTATCCAATCCACAATGGTAACTTTAATTGTTACCACTAATGAAGCCTATTTAGGATGGATTATGTATCTGGCACTTCAGATGCAGCCCTCAATTCATCTTCCGCGTCAGATGTCTCCCCGCATCAGATCCAGAGGCAGAGGGAGGGCTCTTCCCCTTCCGCCGAACAACTGGGGTTGAAAAACAAATTCTGTGTAATCCATCAACAGAGAGGCCCAGCTGTCCAGCCCAGGGCAGGGACTTGGTGGAGATGCTTACGGGGGGGGGAAACTCGCCTTCCCAGCATGGCTGGGAGCTGCTGAAGGACCAGTAGCTGCACCATTGGCATTGCAGGACCTGCTCGAGGACAGCCACCTCCCCACCTTTCCAACACCATCCCTACACTACTTCCAGCTACGGCAGCCACTGAGGCGGCTGCTCAAGACCCTGGGAGGAGGCAGGCGGCTGTGGCTCTGCCACGGCCCTGTCCTGGACCAGCCCCCTCCTCCCAGCCGGTTTTCTAGGCACACTTCTGGAATTAAGGACAAATTGTAATTACATTCCTCAGTAAGAAAACCTTTGGAGGGAAGGGCTGGTGATAGATTTCAGGTTTTATCAGCACTGACAAGGAGCATTGCTCGCACCGCACAAGAACTGGCACCTCGTCAGACACAGAGGTCTGTGCTGACCATCCCCTGGGGCACCAGCAGACACCAGGATTTTTTTTTCTTAATATGTGAATTAAGCACGTTGTCTTGTTCAGTTCCCTGAGCCCCGCTGAGCAGTGAGCCCGGCCCTGGCACATCGTCCCTGCTGGGAGCGTCGGGCTGTGCGGCACGAGGAGCCGCCTCCTGCCCCAGAGCAGGAGCTGCGGGGAAACTCAGCTCCACTCCAGCAGAGAGTAAACCCACAGAAAGGAGAGAGAAGTGACCTTCACCAAGAGCAGACAAAGTGTTCTAACACCAAGTATAATGGCACACTGGATTATGGCACCCAGGGAGGAGGCAGAGCCTGTCACTGCAGCCTGATGCCATTTTGGGGCAAGGGCAATCACAGAATCACAAGGGTTGGAAGGGACCTCGAAAGGTCATCTAGTCCAACCCCCCCTGCCAAGGCAGGGCCACCTAGAGCACATCACTCAGGAACACGTCCAGTCGGGTTTTGAATGCCTCCAGAGAAGGAGACTCCACAACCTCTCTGGGGAGCCTGTTCCAGTGCTGCCCAGAGGGCAATGAATTTCAGAATCCCCTTCCATATTTTCTATGGTCACATCAACAAGGCTCCTGTCAACAACAAGCAGCTGACGCTGCAACCATGTGCCCAAACCAGTGATACCCCACCCCTGCATACGAGCCAAGCAGGAGGGATGCTGCATTCCAGCCCTGCCGCCTGCATGGACAGTCTGTTCCCACTGTTGGGGGCACAGCCCACACCCTCCTTTCGGCCGCTGCCACCACCAGACTGGGGCTGGGCGACTTTTTGATTGAAGTTATCAATGAATGAACTAATTGAGCTTGCTCAGCTTGATCTCTTAAGCTCAGCTTTAAAGACCATGGCTCACCTGCACATGTTATCCTTGCTCAGACACTGTCTGCAGCTCAGCTGGTGTTTCCCCCTTCAGCTGCTACTTGAAGACATTTACTGAAACTGTTGATAGCTCACAAGGAGAGAAGGTCTCAGGCACTTTTCAGCCCCGTGCCACGACAGTCTCCCCAAACTATCACTTGAAAGGTCACTACAACCCAAGTATCAGCGAGAGGAAACTGCAAAGCGAGGAGAAGAGCGAGCCAGGGCTTTGGTGTTAAACTCCCCACGGAAATGGGGCACTGCTTGGGTATGGCCAAGCCAAACCCCACCAAAGGAGCTGTCTGCTGCCCAAGCCAGGGGTCTGCCTCTCCCTGCAAGCAGCCACGGCACCACGCTGACACACCCCCGTGATTACCTGGGAATTGGCAGCAAGGCACTCTTAGATCTGGACAACATCAGCAGAACCAGCTCTGAAAGGCAAGAGCAACCCTCCCAGCACCGAGCTCCTGTTTACTGCTGGGTCTGCATCAGGCCACACTTCAAGTGTCAGTAATTCACTTCTATTTAGTCTCGATTTAGCTGGATGTAGTCATTCATTATCATGACTTCATCATGAATTATAATGACTGCTGCAGCCTCCCCCGGAGCAGGGAGTCGTTAGTCACCCAGCCTCAAATGGGATCATTCTCCCTTTTGTCCCCATTTCCCTTCTCAGCACTGTACAAATGGGCAGCAAATCTCTGTGCAGTGCACTCAGGATTCTCTGCAAGGCAAACCAGGGCAGAGGAATTAATTGAAGATGACTACTCGGCATTCAGGTGGGTGCTGCAACCACTGGAGCCAGGGGAAGAGGGTTTGGCAGCCCCAAGGCCCCCTCCCCACCTCCACGAGCACAGGGAAGGGGTGCTGAACCTCCCACACTGTGCGGGAACCTGAGCATCCCGCCGTCCTCTGGCTTTGCTCACCCTGAAAATGGGAGCTTGAAATCAAGTGAGTAATGGGAACCACTGAAAGTCTGAGATGGATGGATCCACCTCATCTTCCAGCCGTTGTATCCATCATAATACCGTATTTTATCTGTGTCCCTTTAAATAATGCTGCCTGCTTTCCACTGGGGAGGGAAAAGAAGGAAAAAATCTATTAAAAAGAAAAGGAGGTGAGGGGAGAAAGAGCATAATTATGTTCCACAAAAATTAAGGAAAAGAAAAATGATGTAAAGGAATTACTTCTCATATAAAAGGGTATTTTATAATGGACCTTTAAAGCATTCCATCAAGTAAACCCAACACATTTATTTGAAGTGTTAAAGAGGAACCTTCAATCAGAGAACTTCATTTTTACACTGTAATGAATTCAATTGACCTTTGTGTTGCAAAGACACAGTGGCTGAGGCAAGGGGGGAGCCTGCTCCGACACACCGTGTTATCACTCCCGTGGCCTGCCTGCCGACTGCGGGCTGCAGCTCCCCACGGGCAGCGGGGCTGGCTGGAGGAGATGCCCTTCACAGCCACGGACCTGGAGCTGCAGCCTTACACTGGGGCTCTGGATTTAAGGAGTCTTTAAGGAAACATCCCTTGCAGCACTCAGGGAAGGGGCCAGCCACCACAGTGAGAACGGACATCACTGGAAACTTGCTCGGAGAGGGACGCGTCTGTATGAAATCCTGCGATTAAACCTCTGCTCTCAAAGCAATTATTACCAGTTAATGTGAGCTGGGAAATGGCCTCTCCCTTCCCACTGATTAAAATCCCATTTTGTCCCCCCACATTGCAAATGGAAGGGCATTCACTCAGTAACCCATGAAAACTAGAGATGAAGTCTGTGCCTCAGGTCTCCCCATCCCCGAGCGTTTTGGATGCATCATAAGCCCATGCAGCAGCGGAGCCAGAGGGAACGGCAGAACCTCAGATTTGCCAGTTTTTGGGGAGCACGGGTCCATCTCTCCTGCACTGACACAGCAGAGCGTCAGCACAAGAAAAGGCAGAGTGCCCCGTTTTCCATGCCAGGTCCCTGAATTACCCAGGGACTTTGAACAGTCCCACCCCACCATCAGCTGCTGCCCAGGCTCAGGGCAGGGGGGCTCTCAGAGGTGCAGCAGCCCCTGCACCTTCCCCAAAACACCCACGGCTCTGCTGCTTACGGTGGGCAGACTGCAGCCCCCCAGCCTTCTCTCTCAAGCCACGTCCTGTGGATAAACAACGGAGCAAGCACTGATAAGAATGGTGGCTAAAAATACAGCAAAAGCATTTCTTATTGAGGGAAGAATCCCTTGGATTGCACCCGGGCTAATTAACATTTATACAAAGTGCACTCATCACAAACATATATTAACCTTTGAAGCATATATAAGAGCAATTGGTAAGTATATAATGAGAGCAGAGAGACACCAGAGCACTAGACTTCTCTACTGAAAATGCCACCCTTGCCTCCTCTTGGTTGAATTTTGAAGTCGTTTCCCCACAAATACCAGTTTTCCCATGTTCCCGAGGCAGGTCCTTGACACCCCCAGCTCCCTGGTCAGAGCCAGGGGGGTCACACACCCTGCCCAGAGGCCGTGGCCATGCCTGGATGCTGCCCAAGGCAGCCCCGAGCAGCGGCCATCGGTTCTCACGGTGAGCCACACCGGAGAACTCGGAAGAAAAAATGAAGGATTTAGTCCAAGAATTAAATTAAAATAGCAATCGATATTGCTCCTGGAAGCAAAGAGAAGAGCAGCCATGATGCTGAGATGCTCTTAATGATTCCAGTCAGCAAAGTCATTAGCAAAGTTACTTCCCTAGCTTTTTTTTTTTTTTTAATTGGGAATAGTGTGAGAGACCCAGCATCCTCAAGGAAAGGCACGGAAACATGAAAGACAGCATTCGAGCTAGAAAGATAAGATGTGGTGCTGACCTCCATGTGCCAGTTGGGCTGGGAGGGGGAAAGGGAGGAGGAAGAAAAGAAAACTTCAGAAAGAAAAGAAAAAAATCTGTATTTCTTCACACCACTTAACCTGTGTGGTAAGGAAATGAGTAAGTGGTCAATGTCCTACCTCATTAAACAAGAAACTAATAATGATCAATACCCTCTCCTTAGCCTCCCCTGCCCCCCACTCCATTACTCCAACTGGCGCCTTCCCACCGCAGGTCGTTAACACAGCGAAGCCAAATGGAGGGATGACCATTTGTGTTCCACGTGAAGCTTCAGACTGCAGAAATGCTGCTAACCTGTGGGGCGAGGCACAAAACCAGCCCCCCAGCAGCCTGCGGTTTTTAATTTTTATGTATAGTATTGTATTTTTATATATAGTATAGAAAACTTATTTAAATACACACACATATAGATGTCCCCTTGGGAAGGTTCAGGAGTCTTTGCAAGATGGCACTGCTCCACCACCTCCCCAGGCAGGGCAGCACGGGCCAGGTCTCCCCACCGTACCCCAAGCAGCTCAACCCACTGCCGAATCCAGCGAGGGGCCAGGGAAGGAGGAGGTGAGGAATTCATTTCAAGAGCCATCACCGAACCCGGGGCTTTTGTTTGCTCAGCAATCAAGAAGCACTTCTGATTTCAGTTGTGTGCAACTCCTCATAAATCCTCCCAGAGTCAACAAAAGCCAAAGTCATTTCACTCTGCGCTAATATAAAAGCGAGCGGGAAGGAGCTCACGCATGGCAGCGAGCACAAGACTTTCCAGAGGAACAATGAGGAGCAATTATGCTTATCGGGAGCTGGGGTGGGATCCGGCACGTCTGCAGGCTGGTGCCAGTAATCACAGTTAATTTTACAAAGTCTGGATGACATATAGGGAAGATTTAGATGTTCTAATTACTCCGCTGAATACCAGGGGTGCTGCTGATGAGGGAGGCAGGCACATGCACATCCACACACACGCACTCAAAGCCAATTAAGGAAGAAAAACAGCAAGAGGGAGCCTGCAGGCTCACAAGCTCTGCACCAAAAAAATAGGTCTAAGCTGACCTGCCCCTTGCTGTAAAACACAACAGGCACAAACAAGCCAGAAGACTTCTGATGGCCAGTTCCCAGCAGTGAGGGCCCAAAAGCTTTGCACAGGGCAGCGGTGGATTCAAGCTATCTGCCAAGCTACAAAGCTTAATTTTTAGCCAACGGCACGGTGGTACCCAACAGGATCAGGTACTGGGTCTCCCACCCAGCAAGGGCCAGGACCCGTGACCTGGAGCAGTGGTGAGATGCTGCTGATCAGCAAAACCCTGCCTCTCCAGCCCATAGTGTCCTTAGTTCTCATCAGGTTCCACGCTCCATCTCTGATGCAAAAAAACCCCCAAAAGACACCACAGCTCACCCCTTACCAGTCTCCAGCCTGCTGCAGTTGGGACCATTTCTGGCCAGCTCGCAGACAACCAGCGCGGCATTGCCACGGCAAAGCCCCGGAACAGGCCAGCCAGGGCTGCCCGCACGCAGCTCCAGCGGAGCCAGCTCCTCTCACCCGCACTCCGGGCACGGCACTACCTGGGGCTGGTCCCTGCACGGGCTGGCCACCCGGCTCCTCCTCTGCGTAGTCCCAAGAGCTCAGCAGGCAGCTCTGGGGATGGGGCTGAGCCCCCCAAAAACACATCTCCATGCACTTCTTTCTAACTTCAGTCCGTAACAGCTTCATTAAACCCCCCCATTTGGGGTTTTGTGTGCTTCTGGGTCAGTCAGACTCTCCTCTCCCCCCAGCAGCAGCTCCACACTCCCCTGGGCCATTCCAGAGCAGCTCCTTCATGGCCAACAGCCTGCTGCCCATCAACCCTACAAGCACAGCAAAGAAGCTGCCCTTTGGCAGCAGCCTCATTAAGTACCAGGTGGAAGAACTCATTTGCTTGTTATTAGAGTCTTGAACCAGCTGGAGTTGCTGATTTAATCACAACCTTTTCTCCTGACTAGTCTGAAACCCATCTACAGGCTCAACAGAGGACCAGAAAGTTGTTTAGAGGATACAGGTGCCCCCCCTTCTCTCCTCTCCTTGAGACTCTGTTAGTAGCAAGTCCCTTGCAGAAAAATATGGAATAAAGAACTCAAGCCGATAAAAGTGAAGTGGACCTTTGGTCCTGGCCGGGGGTGTGGGAATTACCCAGAAGAAATTCAGAGGTGTGACGAGCGATGGCACGCTGCACCGGGCACGCTCTGCGAGGGGAGACCCGTTAGTGATGGGGAAGGGGCTGCTGGCTGGGCAAAAAGTGCAAGAAGCAGAAGTTTTAAACAAGCCCTGAGAAGCGATGCCATTATCGATGCTATTTATTGCAGACAGTGGCATTAATATTACTACACTTATTAATCCACAAAGCTGTAGCATTATTGCTAAAACAGCTGCAAAACACTGCGTTACTATTAATGCTGACATTAATATATTAATAATATATTATTACTGGTTTGTTTTGTGGCTTACACTTCCACGAGATAATTTTTTCACTCTAAGTTTTTGTTCATGTTTGTTCAATATTTTGGCGAGTATTCAGGTCTAATCAGTAATCAGGACCCAATTTTCTTAGACAGCAGGCAAAGAGTGTTTGCCTAAAAAAGTTGGAAGCTGTAAATGTGGCCCAGACTCAGTGCTGGGAGAGGAGCTGGCTGATGGGGCCAAATCCCGACGCTGGGAGGTGGGCTTTCCGACACAGCCGTCAAAAAGGGGCCCACGTAAGAGGGTTACCCCAAAGCAGAGGCTGTGAGCGCTGTCCTGGGGGGGGCTGCCACCACCTCACCCCCTCTTTTGCAAGCCCCAGCTCGCTGCTCAGCGCAGTGGGGGTCCGAGCCCTGCCCTGGGCGCGGTGACTGAGCCGCCGAGATGCGGCAGCCTGGCACACAGGCTCCGCGAGAAGAGCATCGTAAATCCTGGCAGCAGGTAAGTTACGTTCTGCTGGGCTCTCTCCCAGATCGCACTCATCCCTCACGCTGAAATCCTACCCTGTTTTGGCAGCAAATCTGCAAAAATGAGCAGGCACGGTTCCGCATGCTTGTGCAGGAGGAACGTCAGCGCGCCGGAGAGTAAATGAGGCAGCACCAGGCTTTCAAGGCGTCTCAAGATTTCTTTGCAAGCAAAGTCAGGCATGATTGAGTTTAAAGTTACCTAAGGAGGAACAACACGAGCCATTCGTCTTCCCACCCCGGCCCAGGAGCAGAGCCGCTGGAGCCAGCCGTGCCGGCAGGGCAGCGGCAAAGCAGCCACCTAAAATCACCCACCCTCCAGCCAGCGCCACGCTCCTCCCAGGATGGACACCAAACCCCACCCTGCGCTAACTGCAATCTGCAGCTGCCAAAAAACTCCCTGTGCAGTTTAGCCTTCACCCACGGAGCTGGAAATCAGCTGCGCTGTCTCAGTCTCATGGGATTTAATAACTAAACAGCAGGATTGCCACAGCCACGCGTGTAAAACGGCCCGGGCTGGTTGGTGCTGCCTCCTTTGGCACCAGCTCCTGGAGTCAGGTGATGGGGCAGAAATCTCGGCTGGTTTTCCAGTGGTGCTTATGTGTGTGGATGGATGCAAGAAAGCACAACCTAAAAGATTTCACAAGCAGAAGACAAACATCAGTGTTTCCTTTTTCAACCTTCTCAGTTATATCCCAAGCCGTTGATTTATTTTGGGGCAGGGAGGGCTTGTAATTAGTAATTGGTCCTGTAATCCCTCACTGGAAGTTGTGGTGCAGAAAGGGAGACATTAGTGAAGGAAAAGGACTTTGTCGTGAAGGAAATGGCATGTTAGACCCGCTGGTTTAGCTCGTGTCTCAGAGTAGTACAGGTAACCTCCTGCTCCCTTCTCCTTGTCTTCTAGTAGTTAGTAAACATCTTTTAAAATAAATACGTAATGGAAAAAGTTTTCATTTCCTCTGTGGTCAGGGGCAAATATTTGCATTCACAGAGATAAGAATTTGATGTTTCAGATAAGTGCAGAATTCTGCTGTCCAGAAAGGAGACATTAATGCAAATTCCTGTCCACTTCCAGGTTTTATAAAAGTATCACTGTTTTCATCTTGTTTCAGAAAGTCCTCCCATCAAAGCTCAAGGCAGTGAGCTGGAGCTGACCCTCCAGTGAGCTGGAGCTGACTCTCCACCTCCTGTGCTGGTGGGACGGACGGGCGGGTGGGATGGTGGGGGGTGGCAGCATCACCCTGCCGCCCGGCTCAGCCGTCAGCCCAGCGACTCCCGCTGCGAGGGTACCAGATCCAGACCGGGGTCAAGTACAGGAAATCTTTTAATAACAGTAGAATAGAATAGAATAGAATAGAATCATTAAGGTTGGAAGTGACCTCAAGGATCATCTAGTCCAACCATCTAGACCAACCATCCATTGGGATGACCATTGGGTCATCCCAATCCTGGTCCCAATCCCAATATTGCTCTAGATGCACTCTAAGTGGAAGCTCACAGCTCCTAAATCACTCAAGAACCATTTGCTTCTTGCAAAACCAGGTGGGTATGAAAAACGCGGGCTTGGCCACTGCCGAGAGGGACGGACAGACTCCACCGAGCCTGGGCGGCGTGGCAACGCCGGCGCAGGGCTGCACCGCTGCTGCCGGCACCGGCTCCGTGCTCGCTCCCCTTTCCTGCACAAAACCCCCCCAGCGCCTATTTAGTAAGTGCTTTAAAGATACGCGGCAGCAAACTCTAGCCAATAAGAAAGCTAAATCCTTAGATCTTAAAATATAAATGTTCAAAAACCTCCAAAAAACACCACCCACTGAAAAATTTAAGAAAAATCTAAAAGTACACAGCAGAGTTTTAACCTTGGTGCCATACAGGCCACGAAGAAATCTCTGTTGCCATTGATTTTAGGTGGACCGTGCTCTGATACGCTGTGGGCGGACAGCGGGATGAGACATGAGGATGGAGGCAGAGATCATGACCTGATGGCCTTCCCCGTTTCATGAACGCCCAGCAAAAGCAAGCAGAGTGGGAGTTACTTTGAAATTCACTGTGGTCTCAAACAAGCCGGGACCCAGGGCGCTCCTTCCCATAGCTTCTTTGCTTCAGCTGCGCGGCTGCTGCAGCGGGCAGAGCCTTCCTCCACCCCCGCCTGCGCTGCCTGGCTCAGAGGGACCCAGCTCCTCGCAGCTGGCCAAGTGTAGATACTGCAACTTGCAAATAAAATCCGTACTTATCTTGCTGGGGAGAAAGCACTGGCTTTTATATGCTCCATGTTCAAACAGAAAATATTCCTCTCGGCCTCTGAAGAGCTTTACACAGAACACAGCCTCATTTTTTTCTCAGGGTGTTTTTCCTCCCTTGCAATAACGAGCATCCCCCACCAATATCCCTTCCTTAATGCACACACACGTTTTCCTCTCTCTCCTCCTTCTGTAGCGGTGCCATTGCCAAGGCTTTGGCCCTTCGGAGCCAGCTGGGGCTGGGGGTGCCCTGCGGCAGTCGGCCGGGCAGCGATGAGGCAGGGGGGTGGACATTCCCGCGGCCAGAATCTGTGATCCCTCAGACCTGGGGAGACCAAAGCAAGCGCAGCTTTACGTGTACAGCTAGATGTGGTATTGGTGGTGGCTCACAGCTGCTGCACGTAACCACTGCCAGTCCTGGTGCTCCCTGTGAGTGCTGAGGGTCTGTAGTGACTGGACTAGTAGGGCACTGGTGGGTGGTGTAACCCTGGGCTGGTGATAGGACAAGACCTGGTTTGCCTTCCTGCATCAGCCACTAGTTTACTGAGAACAAGTAAAACAATTCTGCCACGCCTTTGTTCTCCCATCTGGATGGCAAAACCCCCCCTTAGCATTAGGGTAATTGATGCTACCGGCTGCACAGGTCCAAAATGCATCTGCTGCAGGGAGGGAGCTCACCCGGCCACGACTGTGTGCTGGCCAGCAGCCTCCATGGACCATCAAACCCCGTAAGACCCATCCCCAGCTCCACATCTTCAAGCTGCGTCGTGATTTCAAAGCACTCCACGGTGCCAAGCCCTCGGACCAGCTCTGTATTTCGGTGCAAGTCAGAAGTGGAGCGTTTTGCAGACACAACGTCTTTAAAGTAACTCAACCTGGAACGCACGTGGGACCTGAGTGGCTGTTCCAGTGGTCAGTCCATACCCACCACAAATGGTGGCTTTCTTCCACTAAGCCTATCTAGCGGACAGCGTGACGGTTGCTCTGGGAAAGGTGGGGGGGCACTGGGGGGGTACCCTGGATTTCACCCCCAGCAGGCGCAGCCCCAAGCAAGCTCTGCCTTGGGGCAGGGAGCTCCCCAGCTGTGAGCAGAAGGTGCTTAATTTCCTTTGTGTGTCCCTGTTTATGGGGATGTTTTATTTATCTCTGCATTCACTTGGTAATTGCCTGGTGGGTAGGAAGAAAAGGTTGTTAAACTGCTTTTTTTTTTTTTGCCAGGTATTTTTTAATGCATTTTTAGCATTCCTACAGGCCCTGAACCAGCAAAGCATGAATTTAACTTCCAACACACCCAGATGACATTTCCTAAGGCACAGAGAGGCTGAGGCCCCCACCCTCCCAGACCGGTGAGACCCCAGCCAGCAAAGCCCCCCCCTCCAGCTCCACCAGCATGTCACCAACGTCCCCGCAGGTGCCAGCAGCGCAGCAGGGGACCCGTGCATGGGACTGAGGGCGAAGTGCCCCATCCTGGAGCACTGCTGTCCCCGTCCCGGCTGGCGAACATGGCTCAGCCCCCAGGCTGGGACCCCCTGGCAGCGCGGGCTCCTCTCGCTGCCGTTGCCCTGGGGTGCACGGCCCACCCGCTGCGGCACGCAGCAAGGACAGGCGCTGTTCTTCTCCCAGCCCAAGGGGCAGGAGCCACCATGCTGTGAGCGATCCGCTCTTCCTCTCCTTCTGAAAAGAACTCAAAAGCCTCGGCGGTATTTTCACAAAGAGGTCAGGGAGAAAGAAATTACACTGCTGTAAAATGGTCGGGGTTAAGAAACCAATTTCCTTTCCAGCTCTGTCACTGAATACGAGGAGAATCCAGGCATTAATGACTTCCAAATTTTAGGGTGAGAATGCATTACAGCTGCGAGGGGGACGAAGCCTGGACCCCCTGCAAGCCGGTCCCCACCTCGCAGGCACATCTGCAGCCACTCTCCTCCCTGAAGAACACTTGGCACTTTCTATTTTTATCCTCTTTTCAGTGCACATCCCTACCTGTGCCAGCAAGGAAGAAAGAGGAAAGAAAGTTCATCTCACGTTGAGAGTCAAAGGGAAGATAAATAAAAGCCCCGTTTGCTCGGACGCAGCCCTTCAGGATCTCAAAAGCTGTTTTTCCTCCGGAGCTGGACCGGCTGCAGCTTTGTCATCTCTCACCTGGCCAGAAGGCAGCAATCCATCCCACCTTCACGGGCAACGGCAGCCTCTTTCAGAGGTCAGGAGACAGGATTTCATCCAGCGTGTACGCTGTGATCCTTGCCTTCTGCTTTCTCTTACTTTCACTCCCTCCCTTTGGCCCCGGGCACCGGGAACAGGCTGCTCTGTGGGTTAGTGCCATGAATCAGCGCCCAGCCCAGGGCCATGGAGAGGAAGAGGGAGTGGAGGAAGGAGGAAAGAGGTGAGAGGAGGGGAATGGGAGAGGGCGTTTCTTGTGACAGTGACACACAGGAGGCTATTGCTCATCCCATGCATGGCTGGAGCATCCTGGTGCTACCGGAGTCAGCAGGGCTGAGGCAGGGGATGGTCCTTCCCTGAACCAGCGCTGCACCACGAGCAGCAGTGGCCCCCGTCGCATCAGACCAAGGTCAAGGGAAAAACCTCACCCTGCTCAGCGACTTGTTTCTCTGCACCTCTGAGCCCATTTTTCAGCTCTGAAGGAGCTCAGGAGGGCAGAGGCAGGCTCACCACATCCCATACACGTGGGCACCAGCGCTAAGCGTTAGCAAACAAACTTTGTTTCGTGACACTGGAGGCTGCGGCACCAGCTTGCGGCTGTACAAGACAAAGGGAAAGTCTCTTGTCATCCTTTCCTCCTCTCGAGTTCAAAGCAGCGCTCTGGGCAGAGCACCGCAAAGCCGCCTGCCCCAGCTCTCCGGGAAGCAGCTTGGCTTGGCCGCAGCCACCGCGCTGCCCTGGCATTGCCGAGGACACGCACGAAGCGTACGAGTGCTGCTTTAACTGCCTCGCTTGTGCCTGCAAGGTTGGGCTGAGACGGACACAGAAGCAGAGCCCCCGTCCAGGGACGAGCGTGGCTGCTGGGAACGGAGCGGGGCACTGCTGGGTGAACCCTTATGCAACTCGCTTTATAAAGTCCAGCATCTTCCAGGCTTTAACGCCTGCATGTGCAGTTCATCCTGTCACTCTGGGAGGAAGGTAAATGTGCAGTAAAACACATATACAAATGATGATGGGGAAGACAAACGGACAAACTGTGCTTGGCACAGCAGAGCAGAGGAGGCACCCGGAGCCCCTGCAGGCACCATCCCCAGGGGAGCAACGGCAGAGGCAGGTCTGGCCAGCTCTGACCACAGCCCAGACCTTCACCCTGCCTCGTGCACCGACTGAGCTGGGGATAAGGGCTGATTCTCCTTTACTTGACTAAATTAAAGATAACATCTGAAAATGCCAAAACTTGCATCAAAACTGATGGGACTTAGATGCCAAAATCCCTCTGTGTATGTGGCCCTCTAGGTCTTTATCTTGATTCAATATTCTTTGGAAGTCAGTGTAGAGTGAAGGATAGGTTTTCATCTAGGATTTTGCTGACTAGAAGTCATGGGCTGTAGGTAAATCTCACCTGGTAATATGTTACCCGTCAGAGTCCTTTCAAAACTCTGGGTAGCACAAGCATCCATCAGGGCTGACACATTAATTCAGTGTTATTTTCACATCATTTAAGGCCTCTCTTCCCACTTTTGTATTGCAATTGAAAATATTTTTGAGGCATAACACAACTGCCATCCTCACCCTGCTGTCTGGAGCCGCTGCCGCGGTCCGCAGGGACTATTTGCATTCCAGTCAGAATTAAGCATTTGAAGGAGGTTAGATTTAATCCCATTCAAATGTGCATTTTGCTTAGGATAAAAGAAAAAACAGTGCTCTCTTGCTGGAACAAATCAAGCCCAGGTGATGCTGACGGTGCCAGGGGTTGCTTTACACCTCATTGCATATGCAGGGAAAAAAGATAAATCACAGGAGCGGAATTAGGCTCCGGTTCCAAGTAGCGCGACCTCGGCCGAAGCTGCCTTAGCAGGATTAACGCATCCGTTCCAAAGAGATCACAGCGTGTGTGTTCAGACAACACCGTATCATCACGTGGTGGTGGGGACTGGGAAGAGGCAGTATCTGCTCCTCACTGGGAGGAGATTTGCTCTGAAGGCACGTTAGACCTAGAAGAAAATCAGTGGCTAACGTGGATTTGAGGAGCCCCAAGCATCCTGCGTGGTCATGCTGGGTCCCAGCAAGGCTTGTGGCCCCATGCTGGACCCGTGTAGGTGAGAGGGGATTATCTGCGCTTTAACGGTGGCATAAACAACGCCCAGACTCAGGGCACGGGGTGCGCAGAGCTGGCGAGGCTGGCGCACAGCCCTTCAGCGGCGCGCCCAGGCAGCCCAGCTCCACGCTGCTCCCCCGCAGCCGCCTGCCCGCGCGTGTGCCATTCAGCTGCTGCTCCTGGAAGGGGCGATTCTTGGCTGCGGCTGCAAGGCTGCGCCCGCGGGAGCGCTCCCCACAAAACCGCTGCCCCCCAGAATCAGATCCCAGCCAAGGGGCTCCGCAGAGCCCCAGCTGCCAACGGGGGCACGGGGGGAGCGATGGTGAATTTGAAGTGACTCACTCATCCGTTCAAGTGCCCAGCACGCTCTGCAAGAAGCTGAACTCCACTGATTTTTAAAAGCAAACTGGCAGCATCCTCGCTGGCTAAAATCCTGCTTCCCCCACCCCTCTCCAGCGCCCGCGTCTCCCCGGCCATTCTCGGGGCGCCCGGCTCTGCCGCGGCACTCATGGCACGCTGTATTCCACACCTCCCCTTGCTTTCTGCACGTGTCTGAGCCACATCTCTCTCCTGCGAGGTTTAGTTCCGTTTTCCTCAGTTTCAGCCAGATTTGGAATAACGAAAAAACCAAAGTGTCTCCTCCCTGTTCCCAGCTTCAGGCAGAAAACGGGTCCCAGATGGAAATTCAGAGCTGAGCCATAGAAAAGGCTGATTCCCTTACAGGGTTAAGGCATGGGGCTCCTACAGTCGTGGACTGAAGTTTTCTCATCCTCTGTCTCCTGGGGAAGCTTGGGAACATCTTGCTCTGGAGGTGCAACATCCTTCCCAAGCACAGGGAGGGACAGAGACACCAACATGGGCTTCCCACCCAGAGAGACAGCCTGATAAAGCCTGTTTATGGCAGGCAGAAAAGTCAAATTACTGAAAATGTAATCTGGAAGTTAAAAAATGGGGACACCTTAAAGGAAAAATGAAGCATTTATTTTTGTAACATTGATTTTTTTCATCAGTTTAAAAAATGTTCATTTTGAGCGTTTCTTTTTTTTTCCCCAGCAGTGGTAAAAAAAAAAGAAGCACAGTGTATAATAAACATTCCCCTGTCAAAAAAAGTTGATTTTGATGCAGCTCCGTGTTCCGTTCGCTCAGTGGTAACTGCTCCACCACGCATTTGGACGAACAGTTGAGGAAAACCAGTTTGCTGGGGTTTTTTTCTGCTCCCATGCAGGACCGGTGTCACATCCACTCCGTGTTTAGGGAGGAAGAGGGACCGATCTGCCTCCATGTGAATTCACCGTTTGGCACGGAGCGCTCGCCTTCGCACAGGCACGCACAGCTCGACCCGAAGGCGGCTGCGGCTGCGGCTGCGGCTGCTCACCGCTCCGTAACCAGGCGGGATTTACAGCTGATCGTACCCAGCTAGAAACGACCAACCAGCTAAAACGCCTCTTCTGTCTGCTAATTATAAAATTAACTTAAACAAGCATAAAGTAAAGGCTATCAAGCTGAACTGCTGGACAAATAGGATAGATGTAATTAAGGCATAGCCGATGATTTGGGGCGTGCAGCTCTGGTCTCGAAGGTGGGTTACTTTGTGCTCACAGGCTTCTGGAGCGGGAAAATTCCCTGATTGTGCCTCAGTTTCCCCTTGGCCATGAACCCCAATGCCGGCCAACCCTCTCCCAAGGGCTGAAGACAGAGGAGTGCCCCTTGGCAGGGCTCACACCCAGCAGCAGTGCAGAAATGTTCTTAGACGCCGATGAAGGAGGCTCCTCTCCTGCACGACGGCCGTTGCTTTCACAGTAGCCTGTTCTTGGAAGGGCACACGTGTCGCCGCTCAACGAATACATGTCTGCAAACAGACATTGTATTAGTTGTTTTTTTTTTTACTTATACGATGTAATTTAATACAAAGCATTTTTTGTCCTAAGAACCAGAACGGAGCTCTCGGATCCACTCACTTTCTCATCCCTTTGTGTGATAAATCATGGCAGCATTATTCTGGCCTCAAACGTTTCCTATGAGAGGGGATATCAAAGTGGGTTTGGTTTCCTGTGTGAGCTTTTAAACGCCTTGTGGTTTCTCAGCACATTTTCTTCTCTTTGTGTGGTGCATCTACCGCCCTCCTCTTCTTTTCTTCTCCCCAGGAAGGCTGAGATTTCGTTTTAAGCAAAGAAAAAAGATATTTTTTTTTTTCTTCTTTGTTCTGCTGCTACTTTCTAAATGATTTCTCTTCTCTCTCCTGGGCCCCTGCTGCCCTCTCCCCGAGGCAGCATGAAGGGTGAAACTCCTGAGGCCTCTGGGGATGGCAAGAGTCCTTCCAGGGGCTGCGGCTGGCGGCGGGTCGTAGGCAGGGCTGGCACAGACAACTCAATCCAGCACCGGGGCATCCACGGGCAGAAACTGGGAAACTAGCTGGGATGCAATGGCAGGAGTCCCCTGGCTCTGCGCTCCCCCGTTACCTCCCTACACAAACGCAGCTCTCCTGCTCCTGCCCGTGTGTTGCTGCCCAACAGCATCCTCAGCTCTGCAGGACCATGAGAGCCAGTCCTTGGGTTTGGCCTCTCTCCTGCTGCCCCAGGGCACGGCAGAGCTGTGCTGCAGTCTGGGTGCTGGCTGGGTGCTGGGTGAAATTCCTCTAATGGCTCTGCCATGCCATGTCACCCAACAGCAAGGCTGTGATCTCCACCAGCTACTGTAAAGCAATTAAGAAATAATTTCCAAGAGCACAGTGTCATTAGCATCTCGTACTTGGTAACCCCAGCAGCAAATTGAGGTTTAGTGCATTGTCTCAAGTCAGGCTGATGTACTCTGACAGTGATCAAATGATCTTAATGATTTGTCAGGCAGCCGTCATATCCAAATCTGTTTATGATGAGGACCAGGAAGCAAAAGCAATTCATTTAGTTTGTTTACCATCAGGATGGGCCTGGACACCCCAGAGTCATTAAAAGCAGAAGAGGCATCTCAGAAAAGCTAGAGCTATTTGATTACAACAGGCACCACGAGCGGGCTTTCTCCGGCACAGCAGAAGACTTTCAAAGTGCATAAATCAAAAACTACAGCAGCGTGAAATTTGCCCAAAGCAAACCAAATTGGGTGTCCAAAGCCCCGGGCACGAGGGTTTTTCTTTAATAGCTTTGGTGACCTTTAGGCGTGGGTAACCTCTCGGCATGAAATGAGAATTTCGCTGATTTGCATGGCTTGCCTGGAGATAAGCAGGCTGGGAGAAAGCGAATAAGGGGGTGCTAGAAATGGGAATCTCACTTTGAATCAAAACACCCAGGAGAACTGGAGTGCCATGGACACGTGCGGAAAAGGTGACGGCCTTCAACCCACTGCAGGTCTGGTGGGACCTGGGAAGTCCAGAGTGATGATGAAGTGAGCGGTTATGGAGGAAGATGATGGCAGCAGAGTAGGGGTCCTTGAAGCCCTGTACCAAAGGTGCCAAGGTCCAAGGTCCAGCTCTGCCCCTGGTCACAGCGCCCTGGTGCAATGCCACCCGCCAAAGCCTCGGAGCCCTGTTTCTTCCAGCCTGGCGCTGTCACGCAGACACACCCGACATTGCATCTAGCCTTGTGCGATCATCCCCAAAGCAGTTTTGGTGTCACGTTCCCATGAGAAACGCCCCTTCTAACAAACTGGCATGTCCCGAGGAAGCTCAGCTTTGCTGGAGCGCTCCCAGCCAGCTCTCCACGAGAGCTAAAGCAGTTTGCAAATCCGCACCTCATCTTCTATTCCATTTAAATGATCTACCATCTTTAGCAGGGCTGAGCCTCTCCAGAGCCTGTATCCAAGGCAACAAGAGCTAGCAGGGAAAAAATGGATCCAAGAAGTTATTAAAATCACAATATCCTTTCTGAGCAAGGCAGAGATAATGAGCGCACGTTACGCTGGTTCCCTGCACCACGGGCTGGCTACAAGCCACATGCTGGGTGAAGCTCCCTGGATGGTTACCAAACACCAGCTTTGTGGAGGCATTTAAGGTCCTGAAGATATCAAGCAGCACCTCCGTACCTCTAAACCTCAGCCCAAACCCATAAACCCCCAGAATTTATTCACGACCTGTGGAATCAGCCTCCAGCGCAAGACAACAGCGTTTCTAAGCATTAGGAAGGGGCCTGTATTTCAAATTTACAGACGTTTGGGGAATTTCAAGATGTTGAGGAATCAGTCGTTTTGCAGAGAGGAAAATGTGAAACGCTGCCCCGGTTTCCAAGCAGCATTTGTAGCTGCCCAGGACTCGTGTGCCACGGATGAGATGGGGACCCCAGGGTTTCCCCTGGATCCCTTGGCATGTTCTTCCCTTTTCCATACATCAGGAGAGAGCATGGAGACGCGATGAGCCCAGACGTGGACGCACCGATGGCCCTGAAGCTTCTGCGCTGGGCAATACCCTGCAGACCCCCCAGGAACAACCTCCAAAAGAAAGGTCTTTGCACGAGCATCAGTGCTGGGGCGTTAGAGGTGAGGGGCCGCGGCAGGCAGCCACCGATCGCTCTCCCTGCTTTGCATTTGAGGCTACACGATGCTGCTGCAGTAATGAATCACTTCTGTGTGTGTCGCTAAGCGCTTTATAAATCCCAGGATTAGGAGAACGTGTCAAAACGCTCACACTCCGCGTGCGCTTGGCACGAGACGAAACCTCCTGGAGTCAGACTGAGAAACAGATCGCGGTGTAATTTGTTTTGATGTCTCAGGACTCCAGATCCTCCAGTTTCGTTGCAGGACAAACTCCCACTGATTTTACAATGAAGGACAGCTTTGCCTCGCGAGCTCAAAGTCAAAATCTGGGATTATCTTTCCCCTCCGCCTCTCCAGAGCAACCCACGACGGTAGAGATTTGATTTGCAAAGAGATTGTGCAAACATTTCTCTTTATCTGTCCCTCTGTTTGAGCTGCTCAAAGATTTTAAAGCAAAACACTGATCTCTCCTGGGATTTATACTGACACCAAAGGAATCGGCTGAGCATCGGTTCCATAAGCTGCAACCATCTTTGCTCAGAGAGGGAGCAGATTCTCTTCAAAACAAGCCCATGAGCAGCAGGCAGCCAGCGCGCCGAAGCGGTCGTTGGAAAGGCTGCCAGTGACCTCAGCAAATCCAGAGCAAGCCTTAGTGAACAAGGTCTGAATTTCCAAGAATCAAGAGATTTTCGTGGATGTGAGATTTTGCCACAAATATTTATAGAGTCACGGCGAGCAGGTTCCAAACGGATCCAGCTAATTAACGCTTGGCATTAACTGCAGGTGCAGGATGACATCTAAACCACCTCCCCGCTCAACATTGCCACAGCTCCGCCAAAACCAACGCCCGGCTGCGCGTCTGCCGCGGCGGTGGATGTTCAGTCCTACGGTACAGCCGCGCTTCCCCTGGCACGGCGCAGGGTCGGGGACCGGAGCAATTTGTCCCAGCACAGTGCACACGTGTCCCAGCCCGACTGCATCTGTGCAGCGTCTCTCTTGTGCAATTACAACAGCAAAACAACCGAAACATTTTATGATGTACCTCAGGTTGCAAAATGATACCAGCAAAGCTTTTAAAACGACGATTAACCAAAATTCACAGCCTCGATCACTGAATCATTAATTCAGTGGGTTTTAGTGTATTTTTCAAATGAAATGTTCAGCAAAGAGCATTTATTCATTCTTCATTGCTTTCTAGCTGTAAAAATAATCAAATTAAATTTCACCCTCAAATTCAAACAAGACTTTAGAGGTAGAGGCAGTCAAAACAAGCACAGAATGGCAAAAATCTTCATGACATTTGCCCACCTGGATCAAAAGTCAAGGCTTTGATCACCGGTTTAGTTTGGCAAATCCTAGCTGAATAACAGGAGGGGGAAAAAAAAACCTAATTAGAAACATTTGCCCTTTTTTCTTGGTTCTCCCTCTCTCCAAAATCCAAATTTTGATGGAAATACTTGTCAGAAAATGAATAATCTGCGTTTGGAGTTTGGCTTTTTTGTGTGTGTTTCTGCCGTAAATAGCCCCTTTACGGCTACCCCAGTGCGGCTCTCGGCCAGCCCTGCCGGCAGCCGTGGCGGGGATGCTCAGCACCGCGGCAGGACCGGGGCTCTGCCTGCGTCAGCCGCTTCCCCGTCGCGCCGCAGCCACGTTCCCCCACGCTCCGCAGAGCCGAGTACCAGCGAAATGACTGTTTCTCTAAAGAGATGATCACAGCAATGCCCCAAAGGCCCGAACCTCTATTTGTTTGTTTTCCTTTCATCCTCCCGGAGTTAAAATATTTATGAGGTTTCTCTAAACTCAAAGCCTGGAGCACTTACATATGCTGGGTTAAACGCCCACACACCCGCTCTGAGCCAGGCTTTGGGCTTCACCGCACCGCCAGCCCCGCTGTCCACACCGGGTTGCCCCTGGGCTTTCCCCTTCCCACGGTCCCTTCCCAGTGCCCAGCACCCAGGGTTGGACTCTGCACTTCTCTGGCACAAGGAGCATCACCCCAGCACCACCCTGGGGCGGGTTGGTGCGGTGACAGGGGGTAGACCTGGCGAAGCGGGAGGTAAATGCAAACCTGCTGCACGCTGCTGTCGAGGGCATCTCCCAGAATGTTCAGTGACATCCATGTGCTGACCCACTGCAGACCCACTCCCCTGCCCCACCTCCCCTCTGGAAAGACTCAGAGATGATTCAGCCAGAAAAAAGTTGGCCCCAGTGCACGTCCCCGGGTCTCTGCTGGGATTTCCCCGGGGTGCCTGCGTTTGCAGCTCTGGGCTTGGGAAAGAAACAAAGGGCAGCACCGATTCCCACATGAATCAAAGGACAGCCCACTGGTGACATGTCCCTACACTGCCCACAGGTTGCCCCTGCGGGGGGGAGCAGCGTTTGCAGCCCAAGCTTTGCAGCGGGGATGTACAGTTTTGGGGTGCTCAGCAATGTGTCTATAATTATAATGACTTCCTCTGCCCTCAGGCACCGACAAAGTCCGCAAGGAATCGGGAGAGATCTCTGCAAGGGGCAGGAGGGAGATTTTCTTTGTTCCTTTTCCTTTTTTAAAGGGATGTAAATAAGAAAAGCAGCAGCAATCAGGCTGCTGTCCCTAGGACAGCATCTCTGGAGCTTATTCTCTTCGCCATGGGGGTTTGATGAAGGCAAACTTTCCCGACTCGCTGCAGCACATGCAGAAAGAACCTGTTTCCAAGGAAACAGGGATCTTTTGCATGTCCAGCATGTGGTCAGAGATGGGGAAAGGTTGTGAAGACAGAGTGTGCCTTCCTACATGGCTACTGCCACCCTCCCTCCCAGGCAGGCACGGAGCATCCCCAGCACATCACATCCCAGTCAGGCAACATCTGCTCGCAGAGGAGGGTTGGTGCAGCTGCAGTTTCTAACTGCCAGCAACAAGCTTCCGCGCAGCACCGGGGTGCTTGTTTTCGTTGGGAGAAGTAGGAGATGGGCAGTTTCCACCTCTGCTTCACCGGTATATTTTAGGGACCGCAGCATCCCCCAAAAGAGTAACATCTACAACCATAAGGAGGCTAATAAACCAGGTAGAACCTGGTTACTCATTCTCTGCCTTGCCTGGGCAGAGCGAATTGCCCCAAACCAAGAGCTAACCCCCCAAAGTTTATCACCTCTATAGCCAGGAATAGGAACCAGGCGCCTTTTACTGGTCGAGGACTGAGATGTAGGAAGGTATCACGCTTACTGCTTTGCCACATAGATGCTGCAGCACAAAGGATCACGCCACCGGGTACACTGGAGCATTACCTACCCCTGGTCTCCTTTGAACTGAGGAGATGTCAATAAACTGCTGTGAAGAAAGCCCGTACCCCAGCACCCAGAGGGGCCCTCGCGTGAGCCGCAGTCCCACTGTGCCAGCGATGTGTCCACAGGCAGACACGGGGTGCAGGTTGCCTCTTTAATCACCTTTCGGGGTCACCTCCTTGCAGCTGCCCCCCCCAGCAGGTAATGCCAGACCAAAGCAGCTCTGCCCGCAGAGGGGCTGCAGCAGATGTAATTTGTGCTCTCGCCTGCCGTGAGACTCCTGGCTAAAAGCCGTGCGTGGCTCTGAAACCGCGCGCATCTGCAGCTATACATTTGCAGACACTGTCTGTGTCTATAATTAATTAATGTTTGCACAGTGCTTTTAAGATAAAGTGGCATATAAGTACCAACTATCATTATTATTAGACCCATCCTCATTTAAACCCATCAAAAGGCAGGAAATTGGAGGTTTAAGAGCCTGGCAGCCTGGTCACACAGTGCTGCTAAAACTCGGGTCTTTATGCTCTTCATTTTACTCAGCAGAGGAAGTTAAGTGACAAGCGTCAGCTGGGGATTTGCAGACTTCGCCCAGAATTTACTGGTTTTTGTATCTTGAAGGGAGAAATCTCTCACGACGGGACCTTCGTCAGGGCGTCGGGAAAAAACCCATCCCCTTAATGCACCGATTCAGGGGACCTTCCTGCACGCGCACCCGGGCGCGCTGCCATCGGGCCGGCTGGCAGCAGTGCTCGCCCTGCTCCAGCCGGCGCTGCCCCATGCGTGGGGTGCGAGCGAGGAAGCCGGCTTCTCCTCGGCATCTCCCCTGACTGCCCTCAAAGTCACGTTCTTTCCCCCCCCTCCGCGTTCCTGTTGTCAGCACCGAAAACCCCAGTTACAAAAATACTCATTTTAGCGGAGTTCATTTTAAATGTCAACCTCTAAAAGTTGGGGAGGGCTAATTAGTAAGGGGGAAGGGGAATGGGGATGTCGGGAACTTTAATTTCACTCAGTGCAGCCAACCCTGAAGAGAATTCAGAGCTCGCTATTAGCTACACGCCTTTAATTTGACTCCAAATGTTAGTCAATAACACTAATGAATGGGAAGAAGTAGCAGTGCAGAAAGCGCTAATGCCAGGCAGGCCCCGTCTCTGGTCCGAGGTGCTAATTGGGGGCTTAAATGGGTGAGGCCTCTGCCCAGACCCCCCTGACAGCGGGTTTCGCCGGGCTGCAGAGAGGGGCTGGCGGCTGAGCACCCACCACAGCGGGGCACGATTCACGGGGCACAGCAACGGGGTGTCAGAAATGTCACGGAACTGCTCTTGCAATCAAAAGTTCGAGTTCTGTGGGATGAAGGGAAGGGGATGGGATGGGGAAGGGGACAGCTGAGAAAGCAAAGGCTGCTGCGTCCTTCCCCCGAGCCAAGGCTGGCAGAGAGGAGCTGTGAACCCTGCCAGGTCCCTACCCTGCGCCTCACCTGCTGCTTTCCACCTGGCCAGCAGCAAAAAGAGAATAATTTATTCCTCCTGCTTCCAGAACTGCTTTTTCCCTTTTTAAAATTTTTTTAAAGGTTGTTTTTTCCATTTTTATTCTGCAGGACCCCAAATCAGCACACGCACGGACCATCTCCCCTCCCTGCCTACACACTCCAGATCTGGAGCATCGTCTCCTCAAACAGATGCAGCAAGTCCTGCCCACAAGCCCTGCAGTGCCCTTCGCCACCTCTCCCGTATCACAAGCTGTTTCCAACCTCTGGTCTATAAAACCCGTTCTCCCTCTCTAGCACCGGCTCATCCCTCGTCTCCCTTTGAATCGAGGTCCGTGACGCAGGCGCGCCTGCTCCGCGCTCCGCAGCCTGGATGTTCGTGCAACATCTTCCCCAAGCCTGGGCTCGTCCTCAAAACGCTCCCAGGGATGGAGGGATCAATCGCAGCGCCTTCTGAAGTGTCTAATAGTTAATTGCCTTCTCTGTTTAAAAAGTCGGCATTGTGACTTGGGTTAGATCCCTGGAATTTCCCGATTCATTATTTTAACCCCTCTGTGATACAGCTATTTTCACACCCAGCTGCATTCCCCCAGCGCAGCGAATCTCTGCCGGGCCCCGGGAAAGGCTTCAAACGTGTGTGTGATCTGCGGTACGCGCGGAGCCCAGCCCGGGACCGGGGGTTTGCAGCGGGCTCCTCTCCTCCCCCCCCGTGCTGAGCCAGAAGGCCGGATCCTGCTGACACATCCTCCTGTCTAACCTTTTCTCTGCCACGGGGAGGACGTGGTTTCAGATGCTGCCTGTGAAAACTGTTATGAAATATCAATGATATAATTTTATCTACCTGCAGAACTGACAGGCGTATTTCAGCAGTGGTATATTATCAATTATAAGCCTAACAGAGCATGTTCTCCCATCTGATTGTTGGAAAAATCACTTGTCAAGGGCTGGTAAAGACCACAGCTGTCTTCTTCATATAGACAGCCCTGCAAGAGATGCGAAGCTCCTGTGGTACAACGCTCTTTCCTTTTCTTTCTTTTTTTTTCTTTTTTGTTATCCCCGGTATAATAGAAGGGAACTGAATGAGGTGATTTCTATAGTGTCTTTACACCGACAGTGTTTTACAAAGCGATGAGTTAGGTACTGGCAGCGCAGTGACAATGTTAATCAAACACCGCAGTCGCTGTGGGCGCGGGCACGCCTCGTGCACATCCGACGGGAAGAGCCAAGCCAGCCCCGTCGGGCAGGACCCTTCTCATCCCCCTGTGCCTGGGGAAAGGAGGTTTTGGGGGCTGAGCTGGGCCCGATCCCTGTTTCACCTCCGGCGGCCGCCGCGGCTGTCACCCTCTGCGGCACCCATGGGTTCATCTCTCCGACATCCTCTCCCTCTCCCTGGCCTTCTCCAGTCCCCTCCGATAACACGAACCGTGGGTCTCCGTCGCAGATAACGAGTGATAATGCTTCTCCTAACGGGCTTGTGCTTGGCAAGTTTTCTGTGTTGGTGCAGAACCGCCTATGCGGACGCAATGCCAATTAGAACTACTTACAAACGGGATGGGGGGATTTCTAATTATTAAAAAGCTTTAGCGCTTTAAAAAGCTACAACAAGAGAGTGAAAAAGAAAAGACTTAATCAGTTTTGCTTTGGAATTGCCTCAAATTTGTAATTCAATCAAACCTTCCGTAGCAGTGAGGATGTCTTTCTGATATTCACAGGAGCTTTCCAGGGGCTATAATCTCTGAGAGATTTATTCATACTTTCTGCATTAGCTTAAGACTGTTTTGGAAGAAACATCTCTCCCTCCCTCCCATCAGCAGAGCTCCAGAGAAGGTATTAATATTAAAACAATTCAATTACTATGACTTGGGGAGAACATGGGTCCTGGGGAAAGGGCTGTTCGTTACGCCATGCCATGAAAGCCCTCGCTTTCCGTTCCCGATATCCCCAAGTTGTTGTTCTGAAAGAGTTTACTGAAAAATTGAACAGAGCTATTGAGGACCACTAGAGGTGGAAGCCCAGCTCGCTCTCCTTACAAACACCACCTCGGGGTTCTGAGCTGATAGCTGTAAGTCCTGAGGTGCCTGTGAGACCCCAGGTAACACCAGGGCAAACTGCCGGGCATCCTGCCCACCCCGAGCAGCGCTGCCTTCCCCTGCTCGCTGTCCCACACCTTCCCATAGCCCAAACCCTTCCTCCTGCTTCAGTAACACCAAACCTCGGCAGCAGCCCAGTATTTCAGGCCTGGCTTTGAGGGTGCTGAGAAAAGGAGTCCTGAAATCCTGGTTCTTAGCCCTCCAGGATGGCTCCAACACCTTGGCCATCAGCTGCACTTTGCAGAAAGCAGAGGATCGAGGCTGGGAGGAGGAGGAGGAGGAGGGAGACCACTTCAGGGAGAAGGATGGGGAGTACTTTGCACTTCAAAGGACACATCATCTCCTTGCTTCACAAGATCACAAGGAAGAAGGGAGAGCAAGGCTAGAAGATAGATTAACCTTCCTTCTCCCTCCTGCTTCCTTGTTCTATCCAATCCATCCTTCCCACGCCAGCTAATTAAACATGAAACAAGAAGAGGGGGTGCTGAGCCTCATCAGCTCCGGCTGTACGTGCAGTAATTCTGCTTCTTCAGCCTTGCAGCAGGAAATACCCTGGTGCTGATGGTGCTGCAGAGAGAACCACAGCACGGTCCAGAGAGCGGCCGGCACAGACCTGCCCGCATGAGTCCACTGAATCGCTGTGCTGTGCCTCCCGCTCGTGACGCCACGCTGAGAATCCCCCCCGTTGAGTTTGGTGCTGTTATTCCTGATTGCACCAAGGGTAAGAATAGTCACAGCAATTGAATTAAAACCCATCGCTCCTGATTTACACTAGTGCAAGAAGTGGACGCTGAGCTGCTGCTGGATAAGAGGATTGCTCATGAGTTGAGCTGGATCCTGGGGGGGGTCTCCCACCGCTGCACGACGCGGTGCAATTCCCCACTGCCGTGCGACGTCACCCAACGCATGACCCCGCATCACCGAGGAGCAAAGCCTTCGCAGCAGGAGGGCAGCTCGGTCCCTAAGACACGCCATGAGCTGACATCTTCTGTAGTCAAGGGATGTTCACCAGTGTTGATTTTGCTAATGAGCTCACCGCTGCGGGCTGAGACCCGACAAGCTCATTGGCAATGAAGCCTCAGACTCCACGCAGCTCCCAGCCCCACTGGAGAAGGAGTCAGAAGGGTCATGAAATCAAACTGATGGCAGAGACGAAGGATCAGATTTTGAAATGGAAGAGAGTCAGACACCTGGCTGTCACACTCAGCTGTACGTCTCTATCCATATATCCAGATCTGTGGCATCTATAGCTCTCGATATCAACAACCATATATGAAAGCGCGAGAGAACTTTGAAAGAAAAATAACATTGCTGTGATGAGAATGTTTTATCTTTCTCTCTGGCTCTCAGGGGCAGCAGGCTGAAAGCTGTGATACGCACAGAGAAACCGCCAGCAGAGGGAAGGAAGCTACCGACAAGGGAATATGTATTTTCCCTGAGGACACTGTTATTTTTCCAGCTTGCCAGCTCCAGAGAGTGCCTGCTGCATGAGCGTGCAGATGCCAGCAGCCTGCACAGGATAAAACGTACCTGGAGCATAATCACCTCGCAGAGGGGCAGAACGGTCTGACCAGCACAGCCAGGCTCAAGGTGCCCCAAACGCAGCTCGGGGCAGGCACAGCCTGACAAGAAAATGAGCTGGGCGCCTGCTCCAAGCTGCTGCTCTGCCCCGTGGTGCGGTGGGAATCAGTGCCTTCCTCCTAGCACGCCACACGCTCCCGGGTGAGACACGTAATTCCGCTGTGTCAGCAGAGATGCGAAATGGGGCTACTCCTTCCAGCCTCGCAGGCAGTAACAGAAGCTGCACGCTTGGGGAAGGGCCAGGACCCGATTTACTGCCAGGTAGCACAGGCTTTGTGACTGCGACTGTCTATTTTTAACCTAATGATGCGTCGGTTTCGTTCACTTCATGGATGGGACATTATCAGGGGATTTATGACAGCAAATTCAAACACAGACGCACGCCACTGGGTTAAGCTGGCCAGGGATGCTCTCCAGATTCTCTGCAGCGCTAGCCCAGATGGCCTGACCTCCTCCTCTCACTTTGTGACTCAGAAAAAAGTGGAATAAAGAGACTTTGCAAAGTGGGACAAGATCTTCAGAGGAATAACAGTTTTCTTTTGAACACGTATGAAGCACAATGTATTGTTACTTATCAAAGAGATTCAAGAATACAACTTGCTGCTCCCCATCCGATGTTTCAACGTGTTTATTGTCAGAGAGGCAGCTCTGCAGAAATGAGCCACCTCTGCCGCTCCAGGTTTTGCTTGCTTTTAAGAAAAGCAGAGTTTTTTCCGTTACTGCCATCCAGCCCATTTTCTCCAGTTCCAACCCTTGCTCTCCCTCCCTCAACATCAATGCTTGCACCTTTATGAAACAGCAGCTCCTGAACGGGGCAGTGATGCAGGTGAGCATCTAGAGCGTGCACCTCAACAGCACTCTGTCACCCAAAAAAACCCAGGACACTCACACCAGAGAAAACTTAAACAGAAGGTGAAAAGTGATTTATTTGCCTATTTTGCTCTTCTAGCTATCAGCCCAGTACTATCTGGATTTTAATTCATCCAAGAAAGCATCCCTCAGGGGTTTTCTTGTTTGTTTGTTTTTAATATAACACTTACACACTTCAGACCGAGCTTTTTGTTATAGTTCCTCCGTGCCGTCCATGAAGAAATATTTCCATACCTGTGTGTACCAACGTGGCAGATAATTACAGGTACAGATAGGGAGGCAGATGGACAATCTGCTCAGCTCACCCAGGTGACAGGAAAGCTGCTGACAGGGCACCAAGGTGAGGGAAAGGATGCCAGCAAGAATTCAGAGGGTAGATGCCTCCCTCTGGTGCCAGGTTTGGAAGAAAGAGGTTAAAGACCAAACTTAACACCAGAAACGCAAGAGAAGTTCACCCCCTGGCATTACCCAAGCCTTGTGCTGGGCTGAGGTGAGCCCTCGGAGCAGGTCACATCCCCTCAGAGTTTTGGCGTGTCTGATCCCTGCCTAATTAGTGCCACACCACACAATGGCTAAAAGGGAAAAATTAAGAAAAATGTTTCTACCTGATGTGGCATTGGTACTGACAGAGCCTTCCATAACCAATGTCACTTACGTATTTCCTAGGAAAATTAAGAAGTTGTGACACGCAAAAATCTCTAAAAAGTGCTTGCCATTGCTCAGAGTTTCCAGCTTTTGTCTACTTCACAATAATCAGGTTTTCACAGAATCACAGAATCACAAGGGTTGGAAGGGACCTCGAAAGATCATCTAGTCCAACCCCCCCTGCCAAGGCAGGGCCACCTAGAGCACATCACTCAGGAACGTGTCCAGTCGGGTTTTGAATGTCTCCAGAGAAGGAGACTCCACACCCTCTCTGGGCAGCCTGTCCCAGTGCTCTGTCACCCTCACGGTGAAAAAGTTTTTCCTTACATTAACTCGGAACCTCCTGTGCTCCAGCTTGGACCCGTTGTCCCTTGTCCTATCGCTTAGTGAGGCCGAGAAGAGCCTGGCTCCATCTTCCCGACACTCACAAACTCACAGGTTTTCATTTTTGTGTGTGTGCTAATTTATCATGTTAGAATCCTGAGTGGGGCTTTCTAAGGACTATCTAGATAGGAAAATCACATAAATAAAGTCAGGCTACACATCTGTATGTGTCTGAAGCCAAGCGCGTTTGTGCTCAGAGCAGCAGGACTGGCAGCTAATCGAGTGATGGAAATGCCCCTTCAGGTCCATGCTCACTTGGCCGTGGCAATTTGGCTCAGCAGCTCCTTAGAGAGAGCTCTTTATTCACAAGCTTTCGAACACAGAGGTAGGGGGTATATTAAGGCAGCACCAATGACCTCGGAAAAGACAACTGGCACGACGTCACTGGAATAGAAACAAGGGACTGAGCTGCGTTAACAACAGGAAATTGCACAGAGACGGAGCTCGCAATAACAGGCAATTCTCATGTCCCGTTGCAACTGGGGATTAAGTGTGCGTGTAGATAGGCTATAAACATGCAGATCTGATCTCAAAACTGAAGGTGTATCTAAAAACAGTTTTACTGTCTTCAGCCCTCCCGTATCTGCACTGCTTCCTGTAGCTGCCTTGAAGGTACGCACCCTCATCTCCAAGGAACTTGCTGGTTTCCACCCAGCATACCTGAAGAATCCCCTAAGGAGGAAGGGCAGCACCATCATCGTCAGCTTCTCCAGCACTACAGTGTTTTCTTTCTGTCCCAAGGCGCAGCACATCTGGAAAGGAGCTCCGGCACCCTTGGGGAGCTGCTCAGAGAAAAGAGTTTTCCCAGGAACAAAGCATTTTGTGCCTTTCCTGCAAGTTAGACCCTCCTCCCTGATCTTCTCTATCACAGAAATCAGGCGCTGGGGCATTTCCACAGAATACCCCACACATACATCCAAACATACTCCACTGATGGCATCCAATCTTCCCCTGGAGAAGAGAAGCGCTTGATGAACCACAGGCCCAGCTGTATCCCTGACAGATGTCCTGAAATAATGGTGATGAAAGTGAATCCCCAACAGCAAACAGCCCTTTGTTTTGCAGAAAAGAGCTACTGTCAGGCTCGAACACCCACGAAGGTTGATGTCTGGAGTTCAAGAAGCCTTCTCAGTGATTACACTAAAACTTTGCCTTGAAGAGAAAGTCTGATATTGTTCTGAGGTTGGTTTGTTCTTGTCCTTCACGGGCCTTGAAGGTAAATTCACCCTGCTTGAGTCTGTCTTTACAACACAATTATCAGCCCATTCTAATGAAATTCACCCCAAGCGGAGAGGCAGCGTGAGGCTTCTCGGCCGCGGCCGGGTTGTTCAGTTCTGCGCAGAGGCCATGGATGAAACTCAGCCTTTTCTTCACTTCACAGGTCAGTCCGAGCTCGTTCAGACATGAACGTGAAATCCTTTTGCGAACATCAGTAACGTTTGCCTGCTCAATTAGACAACTCTGTATTCATCCCCTTGCTCATAGGGGGACAAAGTTTCCTGCCGTGACTAACAAACAGCTCGCCTTGTTTTCTCTGTGCCTCCTGGCTGTTAACGGCCCGAAGCAACGATGCAGAATTATGGGGAGAGGGCTGCTCTGTCTGAAAGCCCTGGCTCTTGACAGCTGTCCCCTTCTGACAGTGACCAATTGCTTCTCTCCTTTCCAGTAAACAAAGCTGGGATCAGCTAATAGTTTGAAAATGCATACTCCAAATTTTTAATTCCTCTTGAGATGGGGATTTAAAAAAAAAATTTTAAAAAAAATGGCTCTGCTCTGTGTTTGGAGATGTGTGTGAACTTGCTCCAGGCTGTCCTGTGATGCCTTGAAAACACCAAGCACTGGTTCTGAACTGGGAGAAAAAGAATTACCAAATAATTTACATGGCACGGCCTCGCTGCGGCAGCACGGGCTGTTTGGGAGATGCTCACAGCAGCAGAGGGGATGCACCCACAGGGGACGACCCTTCCCTGCCCCTGCACCCTCGGCTGATCCCAACGTGGGGCTCCATGGAAGCAGCGAGGTCGGAAGAGACAACGGCAGCGAGACAAAGCCGGCACCGCTGAGAAAGAAAAGCTCAGAAAAATCCCTGCAGCCCTTGTGTTGAGGAACAACGTACGTTTCAATCGGAGCGGCAGGCAGCCACATCTCTATTTCGCTCAGTGCATCTCCATACAGCCCATTTCACTTGGACAGCATGGAGAGATAAGCAATTAGAGCCCTAATCAATAACATCCACAGCCCTCCCTGCTTCAAGCTACTTAATTGGCATCCCAGAGTCAAGGGGAAGGTGAAACTAGGTCTCTGAAAGCAAACGGAAGAAGAATCCCCAGGTGCTGGATTTAACAACGTACAAACAAATCCCAGAGCAGGATGTTCTGCTTCAAACCCAAATTCTGTTCAATACCAGCAGACAGGGGAGCGATGGGAGGGAGGGACAGGCTTCTGGTGAGGACAAACACCTCCGATCCAAAACTGGTCAAGTGTGCCTCAGCTAAAGCACCCTCCCCGGCATGGATCCCCACAAATACCATGTTATAGCATTCTCTGGGGACGCTTCCAGGCTCTCCGGACTAAACAACATGTCCTGTCAACAGGCTGCAACCCTGGCCCTTGTAAAAGCACAGAGCCCGTCTGTCTGCAAGGATGCAGCTGGCTGCCGCAACCGGACGCATCTGCCTGAGCTCCATCATCAGCCGCCCCCAGGTGCTTACACAACCCCTGATCTGAGCACCTACATACTCTGATGCCATCATTACAGAAGGATTGCTTCATATCCACTCGGATGTCAGCCTGGACAAGCAGCACACAGGCTCCTTTCCTCACCTGCCATTTGCAAGAGCTGAAATTGGGAAAGAGTCCAGGCGGGACTGAATCCTCACCCTCTTACTCCGCGTTCCCAGAGCTGCTTTCCTCCCCCAGTCACTGTCACCAGAGAAGACAAGTATGGAACTCTCAGGCCAAGCCCGCTCTCCTCCATCCAAACGCTCTCCAGGTCCTCCCAGCCTCAGATGATCATGCTGACTTTTGACACAAATTTTCTAAAATAGTCTGCACATGAAACAGAAAACAAATCCGGAAGGTTTTGTCTGTGAGGTCATTTACTAGATCTTTGTAGTCCATAAACTATGAATTTAACAGGAGCTATCCTCCCTTGAACTCACTACCTGTAGGGTTCATGAACATATTTTTCCTCTCTTGATGGAAGGGATAGAAAAAGAAATCCATCAGTCCCCTAAAAACTGCATTTTGTTTAAATTCTCTCCAGAATTGTTGTGGTTTCACACCACGAGACCATAGACCTTTTACCAGGACTGCGCATTGTCCATGAAGATGACAATTTCATTGAACTGGCATTCTCCGTACAGAAAAAAAGGCATGAGAAAATCCAAATGGACACGGGGCTATTCAAGATGCGTTTCCATAAAACATTTACACGCTTAATCCTAAGTGTGTGCTTAAGTGTACTCCTGCTCCATGTGTTAGGCACGTTTTACCAGCCAGCAAACTCAAGTGGAGCAGAACAGATGAGCTTGAAGAACTTAACAACCAACCGGTCAGACCCCCATCCCTCCTAAACCACCCGACTTCCTCTGAAAGCGAGGCCAGCGTGCTTCAGCTGAGGACACACCCCGAGCTTTCCTGCCAAAGCATTAAATTGGAGCGGTGTCCTCAGCCTTCCCTGAACCAGTGCTCTTTCTAGTAGCAGTAGCGCGATGGAGATGCCACATTCATCAACCATCTCTTGCTCCGTCATTTCCCTTGACTTTAACTGTCCCACTATCGAGCGCCAAGGGCTGCTATTAAGCGACATTCTGTTATCCCTCCCCTTCTCTCCGACTACGCTGGAACCTCAGCTCGAGACAGCACTGCGCGGGAATGTGTCAGGGTGGTGGAGCTGTTGATGTTTACAGACGCATTGCTCTGCTCAGCGTGTCACTGTAGACTCCACCTGGGAGATAAATACGTGGAAATTAGAGGCAGATAGGGAAAAAAAATAATATATCAAGTTGCTAGAGGGAGGCAGCTTCAGATGGCCTGTGAGATGGAACAGCAGCAGCAGCCCCGGGGTGAACGCTCTGCTCTTGCACAGCAAAGAGCCTACGTTGGCTGGAAGAGGCTTCCAGCCTGGAAGAGGCTGGAAGAGGCACCTCGGTCTGAGGCAGCTACACAAGCTCCGCCAGGATGGGGATGGACCAAAGTCATTAAGCTGACTGAGGGGGTCATTCACACTCGTGTTTTTGGAGCTGACGGCAGCACGAGGACGTTTGCTGCTACTGGACTGAACACAGAGGGCGAGAAGCCCCTGGGGCGCCGAGAAGCACGGTGTGGGAAAAGGGCACCACGCTACCAGGTGCTGCTGGAGGAGGAGTTTCCTCCGTCAAGGCTGCAAACAATGTCTGGAGCAATTAATGGGTTATTTTAACAGAATGTAGGAGAAAAGACAAGATTAATGCACGCCCTGCTGCAGGGACACAGCAAGGTAATTACAGACTGGAAGAGAACAAAGTTTTCCAAATCCTTACAGCTCTCCTAAGCTGTAAACCTCAAGCCCAGCTAAACAGGTACCACAAAACCTGCCTGACTCCACCCTTCTCCCTCCTGCAATGCTTAACATTCCAAGAGAAGGAATTATTTATCGCTGAGCTTACTGTACAAGCTGGCATGATTTATTTAAACATTTGCCAATAAACACCAGAACGGGAGGCTGTTTTTCCAGCATTCCCACAGCGGAGCACTAGAGGAAACAATAACAGACCCTGTGATTGTTACTGCGGGACTTCTCCTGCCAATTACACTGAGTTATGACTTTCAGTTATGGGATATAAAAATAATTAATTTCATAAGGTCCAAGAAGAATTGCTTGCTCTGTATGAAGAATCTTCTTCCACTAGCTTTTTATGCCAACACGATGTATAATGACGAGAGTTTAAAAAAACACTCCGCAGAATCCACATAACAGAGTATTTCATTGCTTTCCCTGCTTGCCATGATCTTAATAACAACGACAAGTCGGCAGGATCATAAAAACCAGGTGAATGTTTCCTTCCTGCCTGCAACCCAGTGGCAGGAACAGGTCTTCGTTCAGAAGAGCACTGCATGAAAACAAGGTGCATTTAGCAGAAGCTCTTGGAAACTTGTCATATAAGCTTTAGCTTAATGAAAATAAAAATCAAATTAAAGATCTGCTAGTTCTTCCTTGGGATTTTTCAAGTGATGAGATTTAATTAAAAGCAAGTTAGCAAAAAGAGAAAAAGCACGTAGCATTGTAAGGACTAGACGAATAACCCAAAAACTAAATTGCGTTCAGGTCAGCGGGCAGAGACTGGAAAGGAAAAAGAAAAATAAGATGTAGAGACAGTATCATTTGTGCCTCTTCCAAACCGGTGGAAAAGCATCTTTTGTTGTTCCACAGGGTGCCCCGAGAAGCTGTGGCTGCCCCTGGATCCCTGGCAGTGCCCAAGGCCAGGTTGGATGGGGCTTGGGCAGCCTGGGCTGGTGGGGGGTGTCCCTGCCCATGGCAGGGGGTGGGAACTAGATGGGCTGTGAGGTCCCTTCCAACCCAAACCAGTCTGGGATTCTATGATTCATGCATAGGTCACTGATATCCAACACATCTAAGGAAGAAAGGTGGATCTCTGAAGTCCCAAGGCAGACAAAAGCAGTGTACCCTGGTGGGGGAAGATTTCTCTTGTGACCTGATGGCATCACCTGCAAGCCTGGTCAGAAAAGTCTGACGTACCATTTCAGGCTGGAAGAGTCTCCTCCTGTCCCTCTGGTTTAAGTGGGCTGGAGAGGAGGTGAGGACTGGGACATAGGAAGAAAGGGGCTCCCAGCATCACGGTGCCGGAGCCAGTGCTGTCTTCTGGGAGGAACTGGGGGAGTTTGTACTCCCTGCTTACACACTTGCAGTAAGCCACCGCAGGATTTGGACGTCGTCTGATGGAGCACAGCCAGTGTTCCCACTCAGCAGCGAGGATTCTCAACCCCAGTACATGCTCGCGCAGTTAAAGGCTGTTCTCACAAAACACGTGCACGAGCAGGAAGAAGTAAAGTCACCTGATTCTTGAATGACTCGCCCCAACCACCGCTGGAAGGACATTCTCTGTGTGTATGTATGTGTGTGTGTATATATATATATATGTGCTGTAAAAGAATTCTTACAGAAACAAATAAAATAACCCCAGAACCCCAGCTGAGCACTTTCAGCCCTCAATAAATATCTGAAATGCATAGATGAAGGATCAGATTACATTTTGGATCCAAAGTAGGTTGCATTTGTTTCTAAAGCCAAAAATAAGCTCTTGTTCCAAAGCCACAGGATAAACAGAAGCCTTTCCATCATCGTGGAGCATTCTTCAGTTTGATGTTCCTTTCAGAGCACAGTTCCTCTCATGCATAAATGCCAGGGTAGGACAAGGATTCAGGAGTGGCGGGTTAATGCAATAATGTTTTGCAAAATGAGAAAAATAATCAAATAAACCCTCCAATGGAAATGTTGGCATTCATTCCCAACAGTGCAGTGTCAAAAAAAGGAGATTATAATTACCTCTAAGCCTCACAACAGCAAATGCACTTTCTTGGGGGAGTTTTACCTCCATAAATTAAAAATACACTAATTTACACATATTGGCTCCATTAAGCCCTATAGAACTACTGCCACAATCCTGCAAATTGTAAAGCCCTATAATCCCACGCCCAGACCTCGCAGCACTTGCGTGTGGTCTTTCCAGCTGATTACAAGTCAGAGCTCCGTATTCAAGTGCAGTTCTTCCACGTTAAGCCCAGGCAGGTATGCTAAGCAGGAATGACAAGACAACTGTAGATACGACGCAAACCTCAACTGGAGGATCTCAAAGCATATTTCAGCTATTACAGAAAACAAGATGATAATTTCCCTTGCAGAGACACTCAAACACCTGCCCGAAGGCAAAAGGAGAGATCTGATTTTCCACAGACAGGGTCCCGGATCTCAGCTCAAATGCACAACGAGACAGCGACAACATACATCAACGCTGGGTTTGGTCGCTTCATTTATTTTGTGCAATCATAGTTGAAGGATCCCACCCTGCCCCTTCTCCTCTCGTGCATTTGCTGGCAGCAGGACACAGACAGGACCGGGGATGCGCTCCACAATCCCATTAGATAGCTCATCCTCTGCTTTGACCATCAGAAAAATGTGATGGGTCCAGAATCCTTTTGAACAAGTTGCTTATACTATGCACGTGGATCTAGATACCATTTTTGGTGTCGAGGCTTTCCAGTAACTTCATGTTCTGCAGCTGCCCTGTCATGCTCAGCATCCCCTCAAAGCAGCAATTTTCTTCTTTAAAAAAAAAACCATACTAAGTGGATTTAGTTACTTTATCGCTCGCCTTTAAAATCAGCGCTGTGGGAAACAAACAATAAAGCCAGGAAACCACAATGATCTACCTCTTCCTTGCTTTTTCCCCAGAAAAAAGGCAGTTCCATGCTGTCCCCAAAGCAGGAAGATTAAGAGACGCAGAGGGGGCTGTGCACCACGAACCCCAGGAGATGTTCAGGGACCTGCCTCCGATCGCAGGCCCATGGTCCGAGAGGAGCCGCTCTCAGTTACATTAAGATCCACTTCCCATCTTTTAACTAGCACAAAAAAAATCTCCGGATAGTTTCGCTGAGTATCATGAAGGTATTTTCCTAAGAAGCCATTTGATGAGGGTTTTACTTTGCTGTAATCCGAGGGAAGATGCTCAGGTTTACCTACGGATTTCAGAACTTCAGGAAGAATTTGAAAACGATTACGTGGCTCCTCTTTCTCCTTTGACTCAGCTCCAACCACAGCAACAGTGCTAATGTATTGGCATTTACCAAGATTTTTTGCTAACTCCATTTAATGACTGTGCCAGGGTGTTTCCAGACCCCAACTCCCCACTTCAACCTCTGGGGTTTCCAGGAGGGACTGGCTGCTCACTACAGTCTCTTTGGTGCACACAATTATTTAACCATTGAATCTTACACTGCTACTTTATTGGCAAAACCACAAATGTGAAGAGTTTGAGTCATCCGTTAGGCAGCTGCTTGCTGCGCACAGCCGGTGCGGTGCGGCGCGCGAGCCCGGAGGGCACCAGATTGCAGAAAAGAAGATATTACGTATGAAGGGGAAGAAACTGTCATACCAGGAAGGACTAAGACTCAAGGCACGATCGGTCCTTGCAGCGGTTACTCAATTTAAAGGAAGAGTGTCTCATCCACCAGCAATCAGGAACATGGAGGGAGGCAAGACTGTCTCCCTTTGCTTGCAACGGACATGTGCAGCCCCGAGGAAGAGGACTCGGCCTTCATCGGCGTGTTGTGCCTCCACCCCTGGAAGCCCCAGCAGGAGCCACAACGGTGTCAGGCAGCTGACGGCAGCAGCGGGACCTGACGGGATCCCTCCTCTTGTTGCGGAGCCAGAGAGTGTCGTGGCTACGTTAACCGATGACCGGCGTTATGAGACCGGTGAGCAGTGAAGAGGAAGGCTAAAAGGGGGGAGCAGGAAAGAACCATGAGGTTTTGGGCTAAAAAATCACTCAGGGGTGGCTACGGGAAGATGCTCCAGGTGGAAGGAGCGGTAGAGCAGAAGGGCCTCACAACTGGGAACAAGCGGAAACCAGTGTTAGAGAGACAGTGCGGAGACAAGAGCCCAGCACGGGCTTCGTTATCGGCATTGATTTTACACAGAAAGTATTTAGCGATGATTGCAGCAGGTGTCGGAACAAACCCCTTCAATTAGATCAAGGCCTTGAGAGACTCTACAGCGAGGATGATAAAATCAAGAGAGCCATTTCATGCCAGACCCGTTTGAATCGGGCTCTGCTGGGCCTCAAGCTCTGACACATCTCGGTTCATCCGAACCGTGTTTCATTCGAGGACAATGTACTTGTTCCTATTGCTTTTCTCCTTCGCTGTGGAATTTCTAACACTGAAAAAAAAAAACACCAGCTGTAGCAAAACTTCTATTTCCTCAGCTTCCGCCCTTCTTGTTGCTTCTTTGGTTTTTAAGTCTTCAGGCATTTGACAAATAAAAATACTGCCTTTTCCACACAGCTCTGTGTCCTACACCCACCAACAAGCTAAAAGAACCGTTTTCTTATATTAAAACAAAAGTTTAATCAAATAGTGTTTTTCTAGATGCCTGCTCACACTCCGCAGTATGAAATTAATTCCAGAGAGCGCTTTGCCCAACTCCAAGGCCTAACAAACTTTTCATTCTGTAATCATTTTTCAGAGGAAGGGAAAACAAAATACATAAAATAGACAAATGGAAATATCACTAATCCCATCACGGCCACAGAGGAAAGGGTAAGAGAGAGAAATATGACAGAGTGGAATTTTTTCGGCAATGACTCTGCTCAAGTTCTTTATCTCCCGGGCTTTCCGGACCACTGCCTCACCCGGGGGAAGGCAAGGCGGCTCTGCTGATGGCAGCGAGAGGTCTGCTCCTGACTTCCAGGAGCTTTTACCACCCACTGCACGTTGCACTTAAGAGGCAGAGCAAGGCAGAGTGGGGAGAAGCGGTAGGAGCTGTCAACGCCGTGCCGAACACACAGAGATTTGTGGATTTTTGTTTAATCATGGGAAGGTTTTTGTTGATATAGGAAGATAACGGTCAACTTTAATGGCAAGGGAGAACTTCACTGGCATTAAAAGCCACCACAGCGAGTATCAGCGTTCGCTTGGCAGCGCAGATCTGGTGTTCAGCGCTATTTAAACGGTACATCGTAGTACTGGCCTTAAGCATATGCTTAACTGTAAGCAAAATGCTGAAATGCTTTGATGAATCGAGTTTCTGCAGAAAGAATATAATCTATCCTAACACAGGCTCGTTAAAACATTATCGATTCAACTACAGCCATGAACCACCAATAAATCAGTCCTGCAATTATGCCGTGTCCATCTCTACAGTGAAGAGACTGGATTTCCTCGCTCATGCCGGTGGCTAGCAGATGAACTAAGCTGCAAACAAACTGCACCCATCCCACCCAGCGCCCAAAACCACAAGCTAGTTTTACAAGAGTCCCAGTTCTGACAGCAAACTTCCAATATCCACCAGTTACAGCCAGAGGAGGGAAAAAAAACCCACCACAAAACCAAAGGAAAAGTTCTCTACGCAGCCCCCCCTCACTCTGGCACTCAAGCATTGCCTACAAGATCAATCAGAACTTTATCTTAGTATTTAGCATCATTTTTGGGGGAAGGCTTCAAGAGATCTCAGGAAGAAAGGGCATTTTAAATTTTGTTTATTTGTTTTTCAGTGTTGCTCACTGAAGACATTTGTCTCAGTGGTTAAAGAACAAACGTTTCACCTGTTGCAAGGAGAAAAAAGTAGTACCACTTGCTCTGGAAAGTAGCTAAAAAAACCAACCCCATGAGTCCAAATGATTTATTCTCTCTGTGGTCCCTCAGACTCCTCTTCTATTAAAAAATGGGTGAAGTTTAGCCCTCTGAAAATTAATTGCTGACAACTTTCTCCTATGATGTATATCTCCAGAGGTTTTGTTGGCAACTGATAGTTGCTGCTCTGCACATCTGTACTAAATACTGTCTGCTGGCCATAAATCCTGCCTGCTCCCTTGAGTCATGTATGCCTCTCGTCCCATATATATTCCGAATGGAAATGAAAGCCAGCTGGAGAGGCAGGGGGGCGAGGGGAATTAACCAGGCAGGCAGCCATTTCACAGCCAGCTACAGAAACCCTGCGCTCCGCTGTACCTTCAGCTAACGAGGAAGGCTAAACAGAGAGACAGCAAGAGCTTATTGATGATTTGGGATGACCATCAGAAAGCCCGCACAATAAAATCGCTTCAGTGACTGCTTCATGCATGCAGGTTAAGCCTCCTCCAGCTTTCACCATCATTTCAGTTCCTTCCCCCTCCCCTTTATGGCTGTAGGTAAAAGGAAAAGCTATTTTTGATGCAAAGGGAGGGGAAGGAAAAAAAAAATAATCAGCAACGCCACCACCAAGCAGAACCTCTTAAATTCCAAGCTCAGAAAGCTCAAACTCCTTTTGTTCTTTTGAATGGGACAGGAAAAGTAGTAATGCATGGGAAAAAAATGGAACAAGGAATCAGTATTTATATCCACAAAGCCAAGGCTTTCCTGGCAATGGCTTTTCTTTGGTAATGGCTTTCCTGCCACCAGCCTAGGAGATCTCAGTGGGAAGGATAAAAGCAGGGCATGGTCTAACCAGCTCAGCTCATGGGGAGTAAGAATCTTGCTCCTCTCATCTGCAATGCATTATTTGACAAGCATAAATCTTGTTGGCTGGGTGGGAATCTCATGAGCTTGAAAGAAACCTGGGGTCGAAAGATCTCGGGCATCTGGAAGTGGGAACAGCATCCATCACACGTATAGATTTTTAGCTAGCATACAACCATCGTTTCAATTTTCTTTCTTGTTAACAGTCAATACTTCTGCAAGCAAGGAGAAACCAGCAAGGTGCACATCAGACCGCCTGGCTATGCTTCAGATTGTCATTTTTGACGTGGCTAATCTGAGTTATTAGCTTTGATCTTGTCCCACCTCTGGGAGAGCTGGCAGTTTCGTTGCAGTCACCCATTTCAGAAGGGAAGCACTGCTCTCACTTAACTGCTGAAAAGTCAGCGCTCATCCACCATGTTATAATTCCTTCTCAATGGTTTGGAAACCAAAACTCGATGCAGCTGGGAGCTAAGGCTCAGGGAAGCATCACCCACCCTGCAGATGCCAACCAGGACTACGATTTTCACCGCTGAGTTTGTTTTAAGGATAATATTTTGCTCTCAAGTAGATTCTTTCTTCCAGAAAGCAGACGCAATGCGGACATGAAACAGCAGGGAAGAAGAGTTGCTTAGCATATAAATGGGAATAATAATAATAAAATGAGTAATGGAAAATTTAAGCAGAATCTTAGGGGAAATATCTACGATGGAGCATTGCTGAGCTCTGTCAGTCTCTGATCTGGAAAATGCTCCCAGGTACAGCAGGAACATCTGTCCTGTCCTGCTGTGAAGAGTGTCAAGACTGACCAGAAGCAAGCAATTTTGGTCGATCCAGTAGCCAGGAACGTACAGCCATGGTGATGGACAGGAGCTCCACCATCTCCCCAGCCCGTGAGTCAGAGGGAGCCTGAGTCCCATTTTCCTGTTCCCTCTCCATCGGGAATTAGCCTCCCTGTTTGGTAAGGCAAACAGCTCCTCGCTCTCTCACCTGCAAAGTCTGCAACATTTTCCAGTAATAGTTGCCCCAGGAATATAAACCAGACACACTTGTGCAGGAAGAATGACAAGGATTAAGCCTTGTTTTATGTTTCCTTCCTCTCAGGTAATCTTTATGCCAAGAAGAGATGCAGATACATAAGGAGCGGAATACGACTCCGCAATAAAACAACAATAGGTAGAATCAAGCCATTTTAGAAGCAATAGCAATTTTACAAAGACAAAAAACAACTTAAAATATAAATAGTTATAGCATGAGCACATACCAAGGAAGCATATGGTACAGTCTGTTTTACTAATTAGTTTTCAGACCCAGTTGTGGAAATTAGAGGTGATAAACAGCATTTCTCTTTCAGAATCTAAAAATGTTTGAAAAACTATAAGAGTTGAGTAATTGCAGGAGAATATTCATAAAAAGATCGAAAGTCACTGACTATATTTCGGCACAGCATACTTTTTATCTCTTTAAGAGGTGAGTAGTAACAGCCTCCATTCCTTCACATATGAAGGACTATAGTTCACCTCAACCTGATTTAGATTAGCAATTTTAGGGCTGGGATGGGGGTTTTTTTGTGAGTTAGTTTGTTTGTTTTTTTTTTTAAATTATTATCTTCTTTTTCCCCTCAGACATTGCCCAGCAAGGTCTCTGATTTATGCTCTCACACTGGACAGGCATAAGCTCAGGAGATCCACAGACATCCCATCATCCACAGATAGACATCCAACTTCTAATCGTCTATATCTGGTTGCACACAGCACATTCCCCCAGCTCTCTGATCAGCTCACAAGTATTAATCAAACTCCCGTTTTGTAGAGCAGATAAAACAAAACGTTGCTATTCCCATTTATATCTGGAATCACAGATGGTATGTGACTTAGCAGCAGAGCTAACAACTGAACCAGGTCTCCCAACCATCCATTATTCAGAGAGGGTAAGCGATACGCGGTGTCAAAGCTCTCTCCTCCAAATTCATTGCTGTCCCTGACATATTAACTTTGCAAAGGCAAGAGGAAGCAGAATTGTTCACAACCATTCTTTCCCAGCCCAAATCCACAGAGATCTTCATCGTTTTAGCGCCTAGTGACAGAACCTTCTGCAACCTTCCAAAAATTATCAAAACAGCACTTTCGGGACAAAAATCTGCGGTTTCCCATAGAAAGAATTTATTTCCTTTCGCGTTGGAATAGGCAGCCTAAAGTGAACTGGTTTGGTGGTAGGAAACGTATTTACAATAACTCAGAAACAAAGAACCGGTTTCCTTCCTGGCGGATCGTGAAACACTGCAGGGAAAATAGGATTGCCACGAGGAGAAAACCTAGATCTGAAGACTCTTTGTAAAAAAAAAAACAACCAGCATCTCCACCCTCAAGCTCTCTCCAGCCCCTTCTGGCTGCAAACCACCCAGCACAGCGGCCCTCGTGCTCAGGGCGTGAGTGGGGAACGGCCTTGGAGCCCTGGGAAACCAGCTGCTTCAGGCAATTTATTGCATTTCAAAGGGAAGAAAACTGTACCCCAAAAATAATAATACAGCAATGAGTCTAACTTGAAAAAATGGTCACAAGTCATAAATGCCACCTTGCACCAGAGGCTGGGCTCAGTCTCCACTCCCTCTCCCCAGGTACGAGGGTGCTGGATTGTTTCTGACATAATTTAAAGACGCCTAGAGTAAAACAGGATGGTGCCAGCATGCAGCACCCTGCTTTGGCCATGCTTAGGAAGAGCCGTATCTCCTCTCTCCGGAGCTCTGTACCGGAGCCAGCGGGGCAGCAGCACGGCACCACACAGGGGATGCTGCGCTGCCCAGCTGAGTCACTACACCACAAACCAAAGAGAATTCCCCTTCTCTACCCAAAGCGGCTGCAACTCTCAGCCCATATTATTCTGCACTACCCTGTTCAGAGACACTCCTTCCCCGCGGCAATACGCCCAAGACCAAGAGGAACATCTGCCAAAATATTTCCACAGCCTTTCCAACAAGCATTCCTGAGCCACTCTGGCACAAACGCACACCTGGAGCCGTTTCTGTGAAACCATTTCTTTTTAAGCCCAGCAGGACAGAACAGCTGTATTTTATAGCATTTAAGCTTTATTGGCGGTAGTGGATTTATTTAATTGCGCTCTGGCAAAAGCACAGTTATGTTTCTCAACCCACTTTAAGAAAGGCCAGAAAACTGTCCGAGCGTCACCGGGTAAATTCCCCAGGCCACAGACAGAGATGGGGACTTCGTACCCGTGTCCTCCTTTATTAACTACCTACAGTAGGCAGGAGTTTAAACCCAGCCTGCGGCTCCCCGAGTGCTCCTGCAGGGCAGGTCAAGGAGGAAGGCACAGGCGATTTACGGCCACCGGGCCAGGGTGCTGTGTTTGCACCAACATCAAGGGACCCAAGAGGACCACAGTGGGTCACGGGGAGAATGCCACCGGTCCAGTTAGAAAGAAAAGCTAAACATTGCAACTACGGAGCAAGAGCAATAAAATACCAGACGGAAGCAAGGGATCACAGGGGCCGTGCTGCAGACAGCCGCTTCCAACAAGCACAACGGCAGAAGTCACTCAGCACCTCTAGTCCGAATTCGGTGGCACTTGTAACGTCACTGAAAGCCCAGTGGCCCCCTTCGTACAGTCCTGCTTCAAAGGACTAAACGTCCCACCAACGCTTTGTCAGAGCAGCTCAGCTTCATTCTTTCAGCTGCTCCTCGGGAACCCACCCACACAGCGACACCACCGCACGTCCCTCCCCACGTCCCCAGGACTGCACTCCTTGGCTTACAGCCGAGAGAGACGGCATTTGAAAGAAAAGCATCTTATCATTGCAGAAGTGTTGTCACGCCGAGGACAGCCCCAGCCAGGGGACACGAGACTCCAACTGGGTGGCAACAGCCAGGGATTTGCAGCGGTGGCAGGAGTCACCCCCATGGGCTTCAGTGTGGGCACCTGCTGCTGTTCCCGTTGCCTTCAGCCTTGCAGCAAACGCTGGTCCATCAGAAGGCAGCTCTTCCAGCCTCACTCACCTTCCTGTTACCTGGCAGCAGGAGCCCAGCCCAGCCTCTTGCCCCATCCTTGGAGAGGACAGCAGCTCTATTTATGGACTGGCTGCATGTGTCTTCATACCCCCCTTTCCCATTACATCATGTCTAGGGCTTGATTTCAATCACAGACCGATTTTCACATACAGCCCTAGCTATTTTTAGGGCTAACTAAGTAAATGGCTCATAAATAGCTTCTTGATTCATAACAGTTTATATTGCTGTTACATGCCCTACTCCTCTGCTCTGAAACTTTTGTACCTCCCCGGTGTCAACATGTCACATCGCAGTTTGCCCTTCAGTGTTTTATAACACGGGGAGTCGAGTTCAAGTGAAAGGGATGGAGAAGAACCAGGTTGCTGCAAACTGCCTCAGCAAACCGCCCAACATGCGCTTAGACATGCATATTAGGGGTACTGCCTGACAGCTTAATTTCACAGTGGTCATGATTAGACCTGGTTGGAAAATTGATTTCCCTCACTCCATTGCCCACATTCCGGTTCAGAACAACCAACCAAAACTTTTCACAAGAGCAAATTTCTACAGAGAGATTAATTTCATTGATACAGCTTTTTTTTTTTCTTCTGTTCTTTTAGCTAATCAAAAGCACCCTCCTAATTAAAGCACTATGTAAACAGGAGAGTGGAAATATAACTGCTGTCCTCTCTTTATGCTTCCCACCTGGAGAGATTTACAACACTGCTCAGCCCAGGAGAGGACGTTCTGCTCAGCAAAGGGGTGTGCAATAATCTCCTGCAGGGTTATGAACCGAGAGCAGCACGGAACAGGGGTGGGGGAAGGAAGGAGCTGTGTAATTACTGCTGGGCAGCCCTCGCAAATATTAATCAAAATCACAAACAAACCCTTTGTGCAAGAGGCTGGTGTGAGGAGTGGCTGGGAGCCAGCACGCTTGACACGGGCTTGCGGTGCACGGCTTTGATTTGTAGGTGCCGGAGCATCAGGCACTTTATTTTACCTCTTGGGCTCCAGTTTCCCACCTGGAAAACAGGGACAAGCACCCTTCCCTACCACCGTTGTAAGGAAACCTGCCCTGGCAGATGTGTGGCACTCGGGGAAGGCTCTCCCACTCCATGCTGAACCACGCTGAGCCAACAGCCCCCCAACCAGCACCAAAGCTGAGCATCCCCCCCGTAACTCCTATACTAAACACACAGCCACAGCACCAAGTTTCCAACCCCAGTAGCAAGAGTTCAGCGATCACGTTGCTTATTTGGAAGTCAACCTTCCTTAAAGAAATCCAACTCAAATCCAGCCTGGCCCCCAAAGCAGGGTGAGAAGTGATTTGCATTCCCTAACCCCAAGGCCTTCAGGGCACTTTAAAAGCTTTAAACACTGAAAAATACAACAACAAGCAGCCAGGCCAAGAAAAGAAACTTATTAGTAATGGTGACAGTAATAAACCCGCAGCACAGTTTTGCTGCTCTGCTCCACACGTTTGTTTTGAGTTAATCTTATTCGCTTTCAGAGGGTTTTTCAGGTATTCAATAAACAGAACACGAAAGCAGTGACAGGTTCATCGGGTGCCTCGTAGCAGCAGGGAAATCCTGGTCCGGCAATGAAATGCTCCAACAGTCCCACCGCAGGAATATTCTGCGCAAACCCCGCAGCACAGGCGGCTTCCTCTTTGGGTGCGCACAGGGGATCCCTCGGGGGCCACCCCAGCTGGGTCTGGTCTGAGACGGGCTGAGCTTTCCCCACCCGCAATGTCCCACTGAGCCGGGATCCCGCTGAGCCGGGATCCTGCCGCAGGGCAGAGTCAGAGCCGTGGAGTCTCTAGCAACGTTTTTGGGAGCGCATGAAGTACCCAGGCAACGGCTATTAAGTCTCATCTAAACACTTTGTCCTAGGAAAAGGTTCCCAGGTGACATCTGCTTTGTGTGTGTATTTATTCTTAAACACAGAAAGCTCACCTAGCGAGGTGGCAAGTAACATTTTATTTGGCGTTCTCCTTAAGCCGAGAAGGATTGCTCTATAGCTTGCAACGTACTGTAGATGTTTGCTTGTCAGCGAAGGCTACAAACCTATTTTAATTAAAAGTGGAGCTAGAGACTGACAGCTGAACTGAGCTGCTTTAAAGAGAAGTGCCAAAAAGAGCCTGGAATGGGTTTTAGGTTTCTGTAATAGCCCCGTGTCTTATATCAAAGGGAAATAGGAACATCCTTCAATTGCATTTTACAGCTACCAAAGGACAATGGACTAAAAGCCAGAAGGTTTAGAATAACTCCACTTTGTATTAACTCTCCTTCAGGATGTTTGTTTTATCGGCGAAACGCCGAAGGCTCCTTACGCTCCTGTCATGTCTCCAGGAAGCAGAACTCCCCTTTCTCCCCAGCAACGTTCAGAGCCACAGCGCAGGGAGGGGGGAGAAGAAAACTGTTTTGATTTAATACATTTAACTAAATCTGGCATTCTGAGGAACAGCTGCTCTTTTCAGTGGACAAGAAGTAAAAAATGAAGCCCTGGGCTTCCCTGCACAGCATCCGAAGTGGAAAGGGAGGAATGTCATCTAGTGCTCTCGTTGCAGCACAACGCACTGACCACGAGCGGAGCACCCCAGCAGCAGGACCGGGCTGTGGGCCACAGCTGACCCTCTGCCTGTCACAGTTTGGCCACTGCTGCTTCTGCAAGAGCATCTCGCAACGACTCTCTAATTGAAACATAAAAACACACTTCGGATTTTTTTATAGCATATACAAATATTGTTTCTCCTACTGGAACATTTGAACACTCCGAACGAGAGTGCGGATCAATAATTCTTCTATTAGATAATTGAAACATGCCTCTTGATTTACACTAATGCACTTGTTAAGCAATAAGTAATCAGGCTGCGGGCAGCTCTGCATTGCTGAAGCACGGATTTGATTAATGTTCTGCAAGAAGGTGAGGGGCAGACCGGCCCAGCTCAGCTCTGCTCCGTTCAGATGGCTTTCCCTACCCGATAGCTGCCTGTGCAGCCTTGCTGTCAGGGCGATACGCCATTGAGCAAGCACTGCCACGGCCCTTGGCTTTAAAGGGTCATTCTACTCAAATTAAACGCATCTCTTTAGATGCCTGCCAATAACAAAAGCAACCTGGGGGAGGACCCTCTGATTCCCCTCTCAGCATGTGCTGACATGCCGCTCTGCCTGCAGACCAGGCGCAGGTCCCCGTCCGGCAGTGACACCTTGGCTCTGCGGTCTGCTAACCCCTGCCTGGCAGCTCGAGGTCCTCACCCAAAACCCCGCGCGGCGGGGAGGCAGGAGGACAGCCTTGGGAAGATGTTTTACTGACACAAACCGCGTGTGCTGCCAAGTCCCAGCACCCAGCCAAACAATTTGGTTCATCAAAGATAAATACTTTGACATCGATTTGAGGTAAATTAAGCTGGGAACGCCAGGTTTACTCAGTCTCTTTGTTACCACATGTGTCTCCAACTTTGCACCAGTGGAGCCACTGCAGCACCGATGCTGTTCCCGGTGCAGCAGCTTAGCCCGAGCTCTGTTCTTGTTCAAGGGAGAGATCATGGAGCACTTCCCACTGACCAATACACCATTCCTGGCTCAAACGTTACTGGAAAGCGCAGTTCGCTTGCACTTTCTTGAAACTTAAGCCCTAATCAAAGCATGAGAAGTGAGCCAGCCTTCAGCCCGGTTCTGTTCTGGCACAAGCACAATTAATTCCCATCGCATGAGAAGCAGCAGGATCTGTCTTGCACTCATCAGAATATTACTCAGCTCGTCAAAGAGCAAACCACCTCACATCCTTGTTTTGGTTGGAACTGCCTGGTAGGTCATACCAAGCTCCTCAGAAGTCACAAACTGTAGGAGTTTTGCTCACCAGAAGAGGCGGTTGGAAACCTGATGCTCCGAGGACTGTCCAGTTTGCCCGCAACAGGAAACAAAACCTGCCAGATAGGTTCACCTCAGCAGAGCTGGCTGGATGAATCACTTGCAGCAAGCAAGAGACCTTCAAAGGCTGTGCCGGAGAGGCTCTGGCAAGCACATCTACATAAACAAGGTTGCTAAGATCAGCTCCAAAGAGCCACTTGAGCTGTGTGGTTTCACCCAGGCCTTCCCTTTTCCTTGTTTACCCAGCAGCTCGCCTGTAATCAAATTGGATAATGGAGTAAATCCCTTCAATTACACTTGCTAGAGCAGAGAACTGGTGACCTGCAGAGCACAGCTCACCCCTCCACCTGAGAGCACAGCCTCCATCTCCTCCAGAGGAACAACGCCAATCACGCAAGGAAATAATGAGCACAGGGCAGCAGCCGGGGGAGAAAGGGAGGACAATGACACCATTTCACTGCCCTCTGACTAATGATGTGCTAACATGCTCCAGCATTAGGGTGAAGCTGCCAAGTCTTCACGAGAAGTGTAATTAATCCCTTGCTTAGTAAAGCCTGTGGCATCTCAACAAAACACTGACAGCATTCCCTAAGCACCAGCAGTGCGGGAGTCATGCCCCCAGCCCCTCATGGCAGCTTACCCCATGGAGAAGCCATCGAAGAGTCTAACTTGCAAGATGTGGTCTCTTAATAAAAACACCACAGGTTTGAGATGTGGTAGAGATGTCAAGTAACTGCAGCTGAGAGGCCACCCATTCTACCTGAGAAAAAGAGTTAACACAGGCATTCCCTCAGATTATTTGGCCCAAGTTAGTTTTAAGGCTTTTCAGTACTTTGCACTTTCCTCCTCTCCTTTTCTTTCTTTCTAAAAAAAAACACCAAAAAACCAAAAGAGATTCATCTTTCTGCTCAGCTTTGCCACTTCACACTCCCACCCAGCAGCAACCTCAGCTATGCTGGAGCAGCAGGAGGTCTCAGAGTACCCAGGGGTTATTTTCAGAGCAGCACAGATATCCTCTCACTCATCTGCTTGTCCATCAGCTCTCAAAGAAGCATCTATGTGCTCTCAACTCAGTATAAAAAGGTGAAAGAAAACACCCAAAATAAAGTTGAACAAAGCCAGGGAAGAGCCTGGGCAAGCCCAGCCTGCAGCCACCAGCATCACACAGACGGCCTCCCTACACCCACAGCACACAAAGCTCACCCCAGCACCCATCTCACCTCCAGGCATTTCTCTGTCTAAATTAAAAGGCACTCAAACTACCTTTTAATTTTTTATTTTTTGACCCTGGTCAAGCTATATCAAGTCCTTCATATGATTTCCAGAGCACACAGAACAGGAACCTCACCTCCAGCCTGCCCAGCTCCACAGCTCTCCCCCAAGGGCAGGGCTGCCCACCCAGGGTACCAGAGCATCAGCAGCCCTGGGCTCCCCCAGAGAACCAAGACCTTCCCAGGAAGGACTGAGCAATTGCACCAGTTTAAATAGTTTTCAGCTGATGCCAGAGCCCAGCTGGACACATTTACTTCAATCTGGTTCAACTGATTTAGAATATTCTTAAGCCTAATGATGCAAGAAAAAAAAACCTAAAAAGAGAAATTTTGCTTGTGCTTCAGTGTCCAACTACTGTAAGTAGACAGGGCCAGGGGATCTCTTTACATCATCTGCTTCACAGCAACTGCAAGTAAAGGCATCAGCATTTTCTCAAGAGTAGATCAGAAGTCAGGACAAGTGCCCACAGCCACAGAAATAGGTGGGAAGATCCCGGCTGACTGCACCGGCCTTATATCTTGGCAAGGAATGAGGGAGGTTATCATGACAATCAAAAATTGAGAGGGCAGGAAGAGCTACGGTTTCCTTCACCGGGGCACAGATCCTTGAGTTAAATGCACGTATTTTAATGTAGAAACCTGCATGCACAAGTGAGCTGCTCTGGGCTGGAGCCAAGAGCCTGGTGACAGGAACCGTTCCACCAGGAATCTCTGGGAGTGCCGCATGGTCAGCCACAGCAGCATCCTTCTGTGCAAGCGACTGCTCTGTGAGCGGGGAGAGGTGGCTGCAGGAGAGGGCAGAAGACAGCAGAGTCCTTCCCCCTCAATGAAGACGCACCAGGATTGACTGTTGCTAATCTCAGTTGGGACCTGCAAGTGGATCAGCTGAGCTGGAACACGTTGACATGTGGCTTTGGACCAATCCAGCATTGAAGCACCCTCTAACAGGGTGGCACCAAACCAACGATGGCACTGCGGTGGCAAACACATCCTCTGCATGGGCCACCTGGGATGGCAGCCACATGCATCGGGACTGACCTGGCAGGCATAGCGCGATCAAACTAAGGGCCGTACCGGGCTTGGAAGCAGCCTATGTGCCACATGTTCCTCCCATTATTGTTTTTTTTTAAAACCAGCTGCCTTCAAGCAGGTCCTTGGCTCATTTAAATGCCTCTCCAGTGAGTGCAAACCAGGCAGTGAGTAACACCTTCCTGGAGCAGGGCTCCACCTTCCCCTCTGGGATGGTCATCGGTGTTCCTCTGGGGTCTTTAAACACAGCCACCTCTCTTAGCATTTGTCCCTGGTGATGGTGTGGGTGAACTTCCTCTTACCCATCTTCTAGATGCTCCATGTGGACCCAAAGCGTCTGATTTCAGGGCCGGTCTCTCGCAGAGCTTGAAAGGAGGCAGATTGTACTTCAGCTGCTCAAAGCTTGCAGAAGGCTAAATGAATTCCAGTTACATCGCACCTTAACGGCTCCTGCAGAGCTTTGAAGGGCTGCAGAACAGCTGGGAGCGGAGAACACGCTGCCGCCGCCCTGCTTCCGCATCTCTGTGCTTTAGGGAGTCACAGGGAGAACAAGAGATGCTGCAGAAGAGGCTTTGTGCCAGGCACAGAGCTCCGGTGCCTGCTCCGCTCTCCCGAAGCACCAGCCCACCTGGATGCGTTTACAAAAATACCCGCAGGCATCCAACCTGCAGCCAGAGGTTGGGCTCAATTTTTTCTGGACATCCCATCTGCGTCGCTTCCCCTTTGCTTTGCTGGATAAGCTTCTCAGGTGATACTTACAGGAGTTCTTCACAAACTGAACAAGCAGTTTAAGGGTGTAACATGAAATTGCTCTTATCTACTGCACGCAATGATAAATCAGGCAGCTGTGCTGCTGACTCTCTGGGAAAATGTACCTGCAGAAAGTCTCCGCTAAGTTTCCTAATGCATTCAGGGAAAGCTGCTGGGAGGGAGGGAGACAAGAGGGGGTCAGGGGGAGCTGCCTGATTTCAAACATGTTCCAGAGCAACTGTTCTCAGCTTGTTTGCTAATCTCCTGCGACTGATCATTGAACCAAATCTTGCTTCCTGCACAGAGAAGTAAGAAATAGAGAAGGGGGAGGCGGGGGGGGAAAGGGCAATACTTCCAATACTTCAACAATAAACAGGACATCAATTAAACAAGAGAGCATTCACCTGCACAAACAGCTCAAGGAAGAGCCATCGATTCTTCTCCCTGACAGTCTGGGCTGGGTTGGCACATGCCTGGTTTGCTGTGGTCCCCAGGGAGATAAAGTGTCTGAAATCCTCAGCAAGAAAAGGACAGGGTTCCCGATGTGATCACAGTGTGTCTGCTTTTAATTATTATTATTTTTTTTTTAATTTAGATAAAGAGAAAACAACTGTCACTGTGGCTTGAGAACGTATTTGATGAGAAAAATCTAAGGGATTACTGGAGCAGTTAGCGGATCAGCCCCCGGGTCTGTATCCCTGCCTCGTCTTGTCCGGCTGAGAGCAGCGAGCACAGACCACCTGGAAGTCCAGCAGCTCTCCAGGATCTGAAAGCACTCAGGACTTACAGGAGGAACACTATTCCCCTGATTCCTGCGAAAAGAGAGAAATCATGACTTTCTTCAAAGGAGGTGACTTGCTCAAGATCAAATGGAGGCTCTGTCCCCTCAGCCTTAGGCCGTTCCTCTGCTTCAGGCTTCAGCTCCTGCAGTGCTCCGGCAGGCTGCTGCTGGGCAGCTCTTCCCGGTTCGTTTTCCCGGAGACGGGCGCTGGGAGTGCCAAGCAGGAGCAGCTCCCTGCTCCAGACCTCCCCCTCCTACCTGCTCGAGCTACGCAAAAACCCATCCATCTTTGAGCATGGGCTTTGAGAGCTTTTGCAGGAGAGACTGACACGGTTTAAATGAAGAGTAAGCGCCTGGCTGCAGACAGACCCTTGCTGGAACAGGCTGTAGTGACTGATGCCAGGCTCCGAGCTGAGCTATTGTGGGTGACCTTCATCCCGGGCCCGTGAAGCACTTTGGGGCAAGACTGTCTCTCTCTGCGTGCCCGCAGCAACAACCGCGGCACGTGTCATCTTGTTCCCAGCGTGCTGCTATACAAGGAGTATGAATAGTGAATTGATGGATAGATGTGTAGTTAGTATGCACGGATTTAAACTGTGTTCCTGGGCTGGTTCCAAAACACAGGTGGTGATTTCTGGACACTGGATACATTATCTGCAGAAAAGCAAAAATTATAGTGATCAAGAAGAATGAAGCATTATCATCCTTCCATCATTCCCCCTCTGAAAAAACCTCAACAGGTCAGCTGCTTCTAAGCCCGCTCTGATCAATCACCGCAAATGCTAAAAGCATTTAGAAGGCGTCCTCCTTTGAGCCATTCGTCAAGTGGAATGTGGCAGTTTTTAGTCCTTTTATTAGTTCTGCTTGTGAGAGAAATTCACTTGAAGCCAATGCTTAATGCAGTGAGAAAGCAGTACATATTTCTGTGGCAGAGATACCCATTATTCAGCTGTGCGCAGAGATGTGGAGGGGATTTAACAAAGCCCTGGGCTGGAAGAGAGAGGGTGCCCCCTGCCTCGACCTCCTGTCCTGCACTCACGTTCCTGTAAGTCTGCACGCCAGCTTCAGCCTGGAATGTGTTGAAAGTGAAAAGAAAAAAAATAATAAAATAAGCAGGGTTGTGTGGTGAAAGGAAGCAGGGAGTGAGCCCGGCTATACCTGCCTGCGAGCAGGACCCGCTGATTAATCAAGCCGGAGCGAACCTGGACGGCGAGCGATGATACGGGGCGCTGCCTAATGATCAGCTCCGTGCAATGGGGCAGCGCCGGCAGAGACAGCATCTCGTTGTGCTGAAAGCTGCGTGCAAGGATGGAAAAGTCTCGGGCGTCTCACTGGCTTTATAGCTGGGTACGAGTCCACGCAGACCGCCTGTCCCTCTCATGCGGCTGTTCTCACGCGGAGGTGTGTACAACCCCATCCTCCTAATGCAGGATCAGCGGTACCTAAACCATCTCTAATAGGCTTTAAGCCTGGAGAACTAAGGCACAAAAGGGATTAAGAGAACTGCCCAGAGATCACGCAGAGGAGCGTGTGTTAAATTTGGGAATTGAACTTTTATCTCCTACAAACCTTCCTGGAACGGGGCTTAGTGCACCAAAGCTTTGCTGGTTGCACAGCAGCAACTTTGGGGGCTGGTGCTTTCCATTCCCATGCATTTACACGGTCCCTGGCACAGAGGAATACTAGTGCTGCAATAAAACTAGCACTTTTTAAAACCCCCAGAATTAATATCATTGGACAAAACGTGGGAGAGGAACACAAATTGGACACAACCCTCCTGGGACTGTTCTCTGCTCCCTCCCCTCTTCGCAGCGCTCTCATTATTTTCCAGCAAGGGCAGTTGTCTTTTTCTTTCTCTCACTTGTCAGGATCAGATGACATTTGAGTTGTGCTGATGAGACCTACCAGGGCGAGACACATGTTTGTGGTCGCTTTGGGCAACCAACTGCCAAGGCCTTTAACTGCTCTCTTTTGATTTTCCTACAAAGTCAACCTCTCTGCCTCCCCGGCAATTTGAGTCATGCTGCCCAGCGCTCTGCCTCCCAGGGATTCGTGCATGAGCGTGGGCTGCTCTCACCTTAGCCAGTCTCTCTTCCTTGAAGGAAAGGGGCTGATGGTTTTTTCTGAGGTGACTGCAAGCGCTGCACAGAGATGCTGGGTAAGGGGTGGCAGCGGGTGGCATTCCTTTGGGGAGAGCTGCTGAGCCGGGGGACCTGCTGCACAGGGAATCTCTTGGGATGCTAGTCATCCTCAGCTGGCTGTCCCGTCAGTTCCATCCCAGACATGGAATTAACACCAGCTAGGGATCTGGCCCACAGTATCTCTTTCTGACCCAACATACGTGAGAACATTGCAGAGACGAGCTCCCCGTGCAGAAGCTGTGACTCGTGATGCCACTCTTGCGAAGAGCTGCTTGCCCAAGTAGCACTTTCTCCGGTGATTAACTGGCCGGGTCCCGTGGGGCTGAGCGAGCACGGCTGAGGACACTGCACAGGAAGGAACAAGGCTGCAAAAATCAGCTCCCTGGCTTCGGTCCAGCAAAGCACTTGAACAGCGCTTAACATCAAACACCGTCCTGGCTGCCATCAATCACAAAATTCACAGTCCTTCAGTGAGCCGCTTGCTCGCGCGTCCCGGAGCGATGGACAGGGCTGTCGCAGTGGTGCTTCTGTAACACGGGGATTCACAGCCACAGGCACTTTGGCCCTGGTTTTATTCTGCTTTGCACACTCCCTAACTATTTATATCAGTGCATAAATCAGAAATAAACTCTCAAGAAGAAATTCTCATCTAACTTTCACGAAAGTGTTTCATATTCATTTTACGGGCGTATAAATGACAACACAGGATGTAAGATGGAGGAAGTTTATGAGTGTCCTCAGGGACTCATTAAATGATCCTAGATCATTTAATCAAATGGATCTAGACACCTTGTCTTTGCTGGAAGCATGACCGGGTGACATCTGTGCTGAAGAAAGGTCACATACCTTGTGACCCAGGCGAGGTGTGAACATTCAAACGAAAAAGATAAACCTACAGCATTTGGGAATGGTAAGCGGGCAGACCCAGCAGCAGGCACACACAACGTACGGGGCACTCAGCATCTTGCAGCCATGACAGAGCTGACGTTTTGAAAGGGAAGCTCCTCTAAACGGCACGCAGGATGCAGCACGGTCCCAGCCCATCCCTCTGCCAGGTTCTGCACCCAGCGCTGATCCCCCTCTGCCACCCCTTCCTCAGCTCACCTCTTCCCAGAGCTGAGCGCAGAGCACAGTGAACCCACGGAACACTTTCCTTACATTGATCCAGCTCTAATATTCCAAGAACATGCAAAGAAACATAACAATAAAATAGAACCTGCCCTGGGCCCTTGCTGTGCTAACACTGATGTGTGTCACAGACTGAGGCCAGTTCGTTTTTCCCGACAGAAAGCACTGCTCCTCGCCTGTGAACGATTTCTGAACTGTAGCTGTTCTAATTAGTAAGCAGCATTTAGGTCAATTACAACAGCGTGCTGGTTACTACAATTACTATTATTAATTGTATTCGATTACACATTTGCAACTATTAAATATAGTACCTCTAGAGTACCTGTGTGGACTTTTAACTCAGCAGAAAACAATGAAAAGTATTTAACACAGTGAAACGGCTGGATAACGCAAGGCTAAAATCCATGCTGGCCCCACGCATCATTTATCTCCTCTCTGCGTGCGCCTGGCTGATGCAGCGCACGAGGCACACAAAGGATTTGTTTTCCTTCATCTTCTTTTCTCTCTGGACCAAAGTCCTCTTTCCTCGGTTGTCCTGTGCACGCCGTGGCTGCTCGACCCCCCCCGTCACGGTTATCACAGGCACGTGGTCACCATCTCCGGAGGGCAGGACAGGTGCTTATTGCTCTCAGAGCTCTCCAGAGAAGCAGAATGTCGCTTTGTAGAGGTTTCTGGCATTCTGCAATGTGGCTTCATCCGAATTAGGAATGAAAACTCCAACTTTCAAAACTGAGAGAAATAAACTCCGGGGATACCCAGTTTGGGGAAGGCTTTTTCATGGCTGCAAGGGCTCTTGCATTCACTCCCACAGAGCCAGGACTTTAAACTTCTTGGGAAAAGGAAAAAAAATCACTTTGAAGAAGTGTTTCTGTGTCCTACAATGTTAAATTGCTAATAGGAAAGGAAATGTATTCATGATTCAGTGTATAAAAGTAGCCTTGGAGGAATGCAGATTGTGTTTTCCCTCTGCAAACATTTGATCATTCCAATAAAACCGCAGCCCCACCTTTTCCACCAGCTCAATAAATCACAGAGAATGGAAACAACAGGTTTATAGTTGTCATGATGATCATTACTGAAGGGTTTTATGGTGTACTAGAGGGATGGGGGTGCTTGTTTATAGGCACGAGGTGCCTTCTGAAGGACTGTGGGACTCTGTAAAACTCAACTTGCTGCTCAAGTTTTTGGTTTTAAAAGGAAATTATTCTCCTGATTCAGCCTCCGCCTCAGTCGTGATTGTGCTCAGGGATGCTTCAGCCTTTCCAGGCAGTCCTGCTCAGCGAGATGCTGAGCCAAGGGCTCTCAGAACGAGCAGAGAGCTTCTGCAGGTCACGGCAGCCACCACTTTGTAGTCCTCACGCAAATAACTGCGCTGGTATTGCATGGCCTTGTGCTGGTACAGCACCCGCAAACCTGAGTCACGTCGCTGTAAGGCTCTGATCTCTGCTTCTGCTTTTGTTGCTGTTAATTATTACTATTGATTAGGATTTGAGCTTACCGCAAAGATCAAGGCGATGTTATACAAATCCTGGATCACATTCAGAGTAGGAGGCAGCTTTTGTCCAGAAACATTTTTTATCAACCAGGAACCATTCCCGGGAGAGACAGACAGCCATCTACCGCGTGCTGCACATCCCCCAGAGCATCCGAGACACGAGTAACCCTTTGGAAGAAGATCACCTCTTACTGGGCAGGTCCAGAGGGAGCTGGCAGTGACCACCCCCCTCGCTTCTGCATCACCTTATGTATGCTGCAACATTACATACCGAGGGTTTACTTTCAAAACCTCCAAGGAGATGCTGTCTGCTGCCCTGTGTTATAAATAAGGCCAGGAAGTGTTGGGCCAGAACACATGGCAGTAATTTTGAGCGATGACTTTAAGGTCTAAACGCTCCTTCAAAGGCCTGTTCACTCCCAGACGGATGCTGACACCACCCGCTGCAGGCTGCGTTCACGGGACAGCAGCGAGCGAGAGCTGGGGCAGCACCGCGGGCAGGTTGGATCTCTCGGGCTAACGCTATTCCCTCCACCATCTCCCACCCTCTCTGGGTGCAGGAGCTCTGCATTCCTCTGCCATAACGTCTTTTTTCCCTTCTCCATAGGACTGATGACAAATTAGCAGTTCACCCTCTGGAATGACTCTGGACAGTGAAGTGTCTGTATCTCAACATTTGGACACAACTTTGATTTTATTGGAAACCTTCCGTGCTGTTTTATGGCCAGCTCTGCAGACTAACTGACAATAAAGCACGAGGAGGAGGGGTGTTCCGAGAGGTGCTGAGCAGCTCTGACTTCTGCCAACTCAGCGCTTCACAGGAAAGCACTCAGCATCTGGCAGGATTGAGCTTTCGCCTTTTTTATTTTTTTTTTTACTCCGTTTTTCTACAGTATAAATTAAGTTTAAGACCAGAGCAAGCGTGCAGTGCTGCGCAGGGCAGAGCGAGCTAATGAGCTCAGCATTGTACCGCGAGAGCAACTTCTCTGTCCACCTCGCCTCTCTTCCCTTTTTTGCATTTTAATCCTTGATCTTTTCTAAAAATAGCCACAATTCTTAAACCTTTTAATAGGGACTTCATACCAACAACAGAGAAAAGGTTCTTAAAGAATAGGTCTTTTGGTTTGGATTTAATAAGCTGGACAAAATGGTGAGCCCAGCAAGCAGGACATCCCGGGAATGGAAACACCCAGCTCCTGGGGCAGGACCGACCTCGTAGCACCGGACTGAGTACAGACATGCCCTGACTGCCTACAGGGTAACACCAAACACGGCTGCTTCAGTAAAATAATGAAGATAATACATCAGGTGTCTATTTAGCACCTTTTTACAGTAGCTGTTCTCCATCTTCCACCAGAAAGGGGGGAAGAAAAAAAAACCCCACAGATGGAAGCTGAACTGAGACATAGGAACAGTGAATAGAATAGAATAGAATCATTAAGGTTGGAAGAGACCTCAAGGATCATCTAGTCCAACCATCCCCCCACCACCTATTACCCACTAAACCATGTCCCTAAGTACCACATCTAACCTTTCCTTAAACACCCCCAGGGATGGTGACTCCACCACCTCCCTGGGCAACCTGTTCCAATGCCCGACCACCCTTTCCGAGAAGAATTTTCTCCTCATCTCCAACCTGAACCTCCCCTGGCGCAACTTGCAGCCTTTCCCCCTTGTCCTGTCACTGGTTACCTGCGAGAAGAGGCCGACCCCCAGCTCACCACAACTTCCTTTCAGGGAGTTGTAGAGGGCAATAAGGTCTGCCCTGAGCCTCCTCTTCTCCAGACTAAACAAGCCCAGTTCCCTCAGCCGCTCCTCATCAGACCTGTGCTCCAGCCCCTTCACCAGTTTCAAACCCAGACCTGGGAGGAGCGCTCTGCCTGGTTTCCTCAGGTTCATTAATAAAAGCTTTGCATTAGAAGGATGTTGCTGCAAATGAAATTTGGTTTCAAACGCCACAACTGCTTCTCACAGGTTTCCCCCCCAGGCTGCGGGGCTCCGACCAGTTTCGCACTGGTGTGATGTCCCAGGCGGCTCCTGACCTGCCAGAGCCAGCGTGGAGAATCAGCGCGGTACCTGAACCAGCACCCCGGGCCGGGGGCTATTTCTGAGCTCCGTTTAAGAGTCCTACACCTATCTGCAATATCCGTGTGTTGTGGCAAGACACGGATCTGGAGAGGAGGTGCTGAGAAAGCACGCGAGCGACTCAGACTCGTGCAAACAAATGCCTCAGAAAGATTAATCTCTTTAACTTATCAGGAAGAAATTCAAAAGATAATTTGATTACAGTGCACAAGCACTTTCACAGGAAGAAACTATCAGATACTGAGGGCTCTTTAATCTAGCAGAGACGAGCACAGAGGGAATCTCTTGGTGGAAATTAACAGCAGCCAAATTTGAATTCAAAATAAGGCTTGCATTTTTTTAAATGGGGTAATGAATCACTGGAACAACCTGGGAGTGGTGGACTCTCCATCAGCTGCTGCTTCCCTACCTAGGCCTAGGTCTCTTTGAGAGATACTTTTTTTATAGGGAAACCCAATCTCCAGAGCTTTGCCTGTGGAAGAAATCAGATGAGGGATGTCCAGCCCAAGCCAACAGCAGCAAGGGTTACCTTACCCTACGCACCAGGGCGCTTTGGACCCACCTGGCTGTATCTGGGGCAGCTGAGGAGGTGTTCAGACCTCTCCTTCTGTTTGCAGAAAGAAATCTGTGTGCCACAGATTTCTGTGGGAAACCACTGGCAGCCGGAGAGCAAAGATAAGCAGTCTGGGATGAGGGGGTACCACCTTCAGCTGGTGCTGCTTGCTCCAGAAGAGGAGAGCTAATGAGAAGAAGGACCTCCAGCAGCCACCCCACTCAGCACACAAGTGGCTATTGTTGTGATGCATTGTTTCAGCAGCCCTATTAACGATGCACGTACTCGGTATGGTGTTGCTCAGGAACGGAGGCAGCTTTAGAACAGATGATTGCTCTCCACAGCAAATTAGCAACTGGAGTTTGGATGTTGGCTGATAGGAGTATCTTTGGATCCTTTGTACACTCCTGGGTGGCTTCCCTCTGAATCCAGACAGCACATCATTTGTTTAACTTACTGAATACAGTAATTAATACTAGGGAGTTCTGACTGCTTGGCAGAATATATTGTTACAGCCAACAAATTTTATGTCTTTAGGCTTCGCAGCAGAATTTGATTTAATTTGTCCCAAGGTTAAGACAGACAGGGAGGAAATTTGATGGCTCCAGATCACAAATTCACAACAATTTATCATCTTCACCACATGGCACGGACAGACACCACTCCAAGTTAAGATGGTAGAAGTTTACCCAATCATCTTTGCTTTAAACTTGCATTCATCCGTTGTCAGACACTGCATGTCCAAGATACGCTGTGTCTCCCTGCCATGGGCAAGGGGAGCAAGCGCTGCACGCAGCTACCCCACAACTGGAGGTGTGTCCTCCCCACCTGTCGGGTGAGGGTCCTCAAATTCTGGGATTAACCAGTTAAAGCGTACACAATCCCAAAGAAAGGCAGGGAAGCATCTTAACCTGACTCTTCCCCTAAAAGTTCTATTTAAACTGTGTTTTAAAAGGTTAGGAAAATGAACAAAATGTTTTTAATTGTCTTTTTTTTTTTTCTTTTGCTGAAAGAAAAGAAAGGGAACATTAGCACAGTGGCTGTTTCTTAATCACATCCAGTTGCCAGATAACACATTTCTGCAGTCAGATTTCCTTCCTTAAACAACAAACACAATGGAATAATTTCTCGACTTCATTATAAGCTGAGGTTTGCAATGGAAAAAACCGCAGTTGTACAGAAGAGCTTCCCTCCTGATCCCCAGTGTCACAGCCTTGCAGGGAGCTACACACTCGGTCTCACCACAGAATTATCTTTAGGACTTAAACAGTGAGCTTCCCTCCGCTCAGCAGTGGATTTGGGAGCAACGAGGCTGTTAGAGCCTCAAAAACTGGCACAGCAGTGGCCTGGCCAGGATCTCACGGAGCAAAGAGAAGGAACCAAGAGCTTCCCACTCTGTGAGCCGTATTGCTGACCAACAGGTCACACTCAATTTCCAAAAGCAGGGGCTACAGCATTACAACAACAGCTTCCAAGAGGGCACGCAGGAGGCTACAGCTTGTGAGCAGCATTATGCAGCAATTATGTACCAAAAGAGCTCCCAGATGTGCAGTGAATGTGGTAACAAAATGTCCCAGTTTATGGCATTTCTCTCTCTCTCCCTCTCTCTCTCTCTCTTCTGCCATTGTCCTTTAGGAAGTGAAATGCATGAAAAATAAAGCTCTGTTTTTAGAAGCAAGTCTAGGTCCCAAAAAGAGAACAAATTAAGTGCAGAGATTTCCTAAGCGTAAGGAAATTGCGTACTACAGGCCAACTCAAACATCCCCGCTGGGACAGACCCACTCCCCCACTCTCGGTGGAGCTGGGGCTGCCCCCATCGGAGCAGCACCAACGTGAAATCCAGAAAAGTCAGCAAGATGGGAAGGCAGACCTTCCACAGGGGTACCCTGCCCTCTCCCTGCACTCCTGTGACCGAGAACTGAATTTGACTCTTCCTTATCTACATCTGTCTGTGACAAATGCTTAAATTAGCCTAGTCGTATTGTCAACGATTCGCAGAATACCTTGAAGGGTACGAGTCACTTACTTATGAGATCTTCCTAAAGGTTAATTCCATTTGGAAGGCTGATTTCTTCATTGGGTTTCCACCGCGGGTTCCCCAAACGGCTCCGTAGATGAATCTCTGAATTAGAGGCATTCGTCATTATTCCAGGTCAGCAAGAAGCTGGGCAAGAAAACAAGAGGAAAACATTAGTGTATGTATGACAAAGTCACATGAAGTTGTCTAAGAAGCTGGGAGAACTTGGATTATAAGATCATGGATTCTAATACAAAATCTAAACTAATATCACTAGTCTTTAAATCCGTAATTTCTAAGACATGGGGCTTGACGCTCTACTCTCCTTCCTGGACAAGCTGTCTGGGACCCCCTTTGATCTTGCCTGGATGCCCTCAGCGAGGTAACAAGCACCATGATTAAGTCACCACTGATGGTCTCCCAACCAGGCAACTCCAGATTTTGCAAGAAAACTTTTCACCAGGAATAGTAGCTCTGTAACTCCTAAGCCGCGCTGGAGCCAGCTAGGGCACGTGTCCCGGGTTCTGACTCTGATTACTTATGGTGCCCTGCTCAGGCAGTTCCTAACAGGATTTATTTTAAAAATGACAAAAATTATTATTGCTGATCACTTAAAATAACTGTCTTTGTAAGTACCTGACAGTTAAAATCTAAGCGCGTACAAGGGAGGGCCCAGGTCCTCAGCAGAGACAGAAGCCCTTTGGTCGAGTTTGGGACACAGTGGACCACTTACTGTGGGTTTCTCATTAACACCAGCAGGAACCTGCTGCAAACCCTTGGCTGACGTTCCCCCGTCGCAGCCCGAGGGCAACGCTCACGCTGGCTGTGCGTGCTGTTCCCCATCGCACGTTACACAACCCGGCTCACCGTGTCTTTTTACCCTACTTAGTTCTTCTGTCTCATAATATTTAGAGGCTCTTTGGGATACAAATAATTTTTATTTGTACGTATAGCCACCCAGAACAAGGAGGGCTTGGGTCCTCTGTCCAAATAATAATAAATACTTAAAGAGTCCAGGCATGACTAGCCAGTTTCTACCTAAAAATGTCAATAAAGCAGGGCCATATTGATGCAAACAGACATAAAATGTGAATTCCTTCAATACATGCACTTACTCGTCTCCGTTTGTGAGGCTGGGAAGGAAAGAGCTGTTAGCAGTGAATAGTATTTTATTAGCATCATAAACCCCAAGAGCAAAGTTTGTGTCACAGAGAACTGCACATGCATTTGAAGGCTTAATTTATGTTCCTGACTCCTTTTTCTTTTTGTCTCCCTTTTTTTCAAGCAGGAACATAATATAACTTAAAATAAAGACTAAAAGATTCTGAAGACGCCTTTGGGTGAGAGGGCTGTTCACGCAAAAGATAAACGTACATCCTACTGAATTCCTGGCAGTTAGAGTTCAGTGGTGTGAGTATATTAATCTATACTGCAGAGGTACATGGAAACCTCAGAAAAAACACAGTTTCACATACACCAGCAAACAGCATCCTGAAATGCCAGCAACCTTGAAAGGCAAAGCCCAGAAGGAAGAGACAGATGGGGGTGAAGTGACTTGCTAAGGAACTCCAGCCAATTAGCACTGGAAAATTAGTGAGAATAGGAAAGAAACCATGGCTTTTGTCAGCTTTCCATTTGAGCTTCAGCGATAAAGCAGCAGACCTCCAGAGAACCCCGTCCTGCCACAGCTGGCCTGCAGCACCACGAAGACCCATCTCCACCGAAACCAACCCAACGTTAGCGGGTCAAAACTCCTCCCGTCACCGGTCACTCTCCTACGCCTCTAACACGGTTTTCCCTTCGCTTGGCCCTTTTCAAGATGCATCAGGTTTCTGGTGCTGCTAGGAAATAGATATTGCAATACAATTGCAATCAACCATTGTTAATCAGCAAATTACAGCTTTCCGTGCATTACAAAGCTTTTAACTACCAGCTGCTTATTCCGGTGTATTTATGAGGTAACAACTCTGCAGAGCAAGTTCTATGCCTATTACAGAGCTGTTAAGTCTCTGTAAATACAGTTTTAATGGCCAGCGAGCATTTATTAAAGATTCTGTAGCCTGCCTGTTACGGTGAAGTGAAATTAGACATGTAGGTGAGTGCTGTAGGCACAGCACTACAGGTTTTATGGCAAAAGAAACAGGCTGCACAAGTAGCTGTGGAAAAGCTGTTCTGCAGGGTACGGGATAAAACTGAGCAGCATGGTGCAAGTTCTTCAGCAGACTGTGACTTGCTGCCTATTGAGTAGTAAAAGTATTTGTGGCTCTGAACAGCGAGGTGAGGTAAATCTCATATGTCACAGCATAAACACAAAGGCTCTGGGAGCTCAGGAAGGAATAGCCTTCGCTGGGAAAAATATTCCTGTGCTCTTGGCTAGAGCGAGGTTTGTGCACCCGCGGGCACCTCTGCATCGGCGCCCAGTAAGGGGAGGAGGGTGCGGAGGAAGATTTGGGGAGCAGACCCAACGCGGTGTGACTATCTTTGTCTGTGGGGCTTTCTAAGCACAGCCAAACGATGACTGTCTACAGGGGCAAAACTACCCTGAAGAATAGGCTGAAACCCCTATTAAGGCTTTATGATCATCTTAATTATTTACTTTGTGTTGGTGCCTAGGGAATCCCCTGCCCTTTCACCCAAGTTCTTGAAGCCCATGTGCTGCGCTGTTTGCTGTACAGGCACGAGACCAACGACGCTTTGCTGCCACAGGGGTTTTAGTTTTTAGGGCAGCACAGCAAAGACCAGTTTTAAGATGCGATTTGTGCAACACCACAGTCGGCTTCACAAAGGTTAACGGTATCTATCTTCAAGGCATAGCGAGTCAAATCTTTTGCATGGCCACCAAACTGGGCTGAAAGAAAAGTAGTGGGTTCATCAGTTCCTGTCTCTCCTTCAGAAGGAGAAAAATAGCAATTTACTTGTCCTGGAAGGGTTGCAGGAAAAGGAAATGAAAAAGGATTATTCTACTTTTCTTCCACCTTGTAACTAAAAATATTGCTCCGTACAAATACCACGCTGTAGAAAAGCATCATCTCTTTCCTTCCCCCTCCCTTTGCAATTTCAACTTTTTATTTTTTCCTCTCTTTTATTTCACAGCTTTTAACCTTGCCCAGTTGTCCCTCTTAAATAATAATAAACTCTCCTGTTCAGCCAGGGAAGTGTTTTAAAGCTCCAGCAATTTTATTTTCTATATGACGCCACAGGAGATGAAGGGAGGGAAAAATTAAATCAGAAGGTTCCTCAAGAGCTGCCCCTCTAGAAAACCCATTAGTTGCCTCTCCCTGGTGAAAGGCGAACGAATGCTGCTGCCAGATCTGTAGAGCGATCCTACAGTAACCAGCAGTGTTTACACAATAATTAACTGAAAGAGAGGAGAAAGAAGAAAATAAACAAGTAGGCAAGGCTGTTAGGCTGCACCCTCCAAGAAGGCTTGCTCCCAACAGACTCACGACTCGAGTCGTGAAGATGCGCAGTGCCTCAGCCCAACAAAACAGCGACCGCCACGGGGTGACCCAGAAAGAACGACGAGTAATGAAGCTGCCGCCCTTGCGCTGCGGGGCGGAATACGACGCAGGCTGCTTTGCAGCCTCAAAAGCGGGACATGGGTGGAAAAACCCAAGAGCAACGTGCAACGATAAATGAGAGAGTGCTTATTTTAATTACAAACTGGACCAAATAAATTAGGAATTCAATTACAATGCCATTCACTGACAAGAAATTCAAAATGCTTAGGCTATTAGTTGCACAAATTAACTGTAGGAGATAACAGGATTTGTGGGGAGCAATCCTGTACCCTAGTTGTAGCGAGAACATGAAGGTCTGGAGTGAGGCAGAGTGCAGTGGGTACAGCCTGAGATATTCTCATGCTCACTGAGCTTGTGAGAGACAGCGAAGCTGAGCAAAACATTCTTTCAGAGCATTTTTCTCATTAAAAATTGCTCATTAAAATACCTGGATTTTGGAAAAGCCAGACCTGCTCTACTGTAAAAGTATTTCTCTGGTTCACAATTAGCACTGACAGAAAACAACAGAGCCTCATCGTAAATAGCAGAGGGACTGCAGCTTGTTTTAGGCACTCCTGCCCCCAAGGCACCTAGATTCTGCCCAGCTAGATGGATGTGAATCCCTTGGCGATGAAAGGATGTCTCAGGTTTGGCATGACTGAAACGAAGAGCAAGATCTAAGCTCCTGAGTTCTCCCTGGTTCGTAGCTCGCTGCCTCGAGAAGATAACCCCACAAGCCACAGATGATTAAATCACATTCCTTCATGCTTCTCCTAAAGGGTCGATATCCCGAGTCTCTCTCATCTTCCTGACCTAACCTAATATGAATAATGCACAAGCTACCGGTGGGTCAGTTGCTTACGGGACTGTGGCCAGCCAAAGGGCTCTCTCAGCAGATCAAAAGCCAATCAAGTTCATTTCAATATTTATTTTTAATCCTCCATTCTGAAATGATAAATATTTAATGCTACACCCTTACCAGGAAAGCAAAGCAAAGCAAAACCAGAGGAGCGACCGGCCCAGACAGACTAGCTCTTTCATGCTAATTTGTGCCCAGGCGTACGCTGCTCCTTGTGCCCATTAATATTCTTCAATGAACGCAGCTTATTTATTTGAGCCCTCCGAGAGCCTGCAAGGACAGAGGTCGGAGCCGAAGAGCGCAAAACAGACATGAAGGCAGGTTTCGTTCCTGAAGGCTTTTCACTGAGGTTAAATTTTCTGGCCCTATACAAATATTCAGTAGTACCACGATGGCTCTGACAATGCCCAATTACCCTGACGCCTCTCCGTCTCAGACCTGGCCTTCCCCAGACCCCGTGATCCTGACCTGCAGGACTACGTACCCCCTTGATGTATGTCAAGCACCAGAGGCTTCCCAGCAGCTCCCTCCTGTCAAAGCCCTTCCAAAGATGTTGGTTCTTCTCTATATATTTACGGCAGCAAAGAAAAGCCCCTCAGCCTTCTTGGCTGACAATCCCCAATCGCTTGTCCATTTTCCACACGCCTCAAGATGAGATGGGAACAAAGCCAAACGCGGATGCACAGTGATGCAGCACTGTAGGGCTGCACAGCCCCGTCGGTTTGGTTGGCAATCAAACCCTGCCTGCCCAGGAAGAAGTGAGGAGGAGAGCAATGGATTAGAGAGATGTAATTGAATGGAAGATGTAGGAGATTGGACTGAAAGGTAACTTCAGTTTTCCCAAAACCCCCCTGCTGCCTTCCCTAACCATGCTTTAAAGACAGGCACCCAATTCCTAACAAACAGTGTGGGGAACAAAGGCTTTTTGATGGGGATTCTGTTTTCCAGGGAGAACCATTTAATAAGTTTCACTCAGGAAGTCTCTGTTCCCAATAAAGACTTAACAAAGTTAATTAGACTAAACAGTAATTATCGTGTCTCTTCATTGTTCAATTATCTTGCTGAACTGGTGTTTCCTGATTAATTTTCTGATTAAAATGTATTAAATTGAAAAGCACTTGCAAACATGAGATGACAGGTTCTCTCCCACGCAGCAGGATTTCTGGAGGTCAGGAAGGCAGGGATGGCTGACACCCGCCTCGCAGACCACGCCAGCTCCACGCACCACGCAGCGAGGAACCCGGGTCAGAGCGCTCTTCACAACCCACTCGCCACACTCTCCTCCAGTTTGAAACCCACCAGCACAACCTTGGTGTGTTCGTGTCTCCTGGTGACCTGTTCCAGGCCTTCCTACTCCATCATTCTACCTTTCTCTCAGGCTTCCATGCACAAAGGTGGCACAAACACGGCACGGTGGTTAAACGAGTCACCGCCCACGAGCTGAGCTGTGGAGCCGTCCAGCTCTGCTGTGGAGCGACGCGTGGCTTCTCGGCAGCAGTCCCACACAGCCAGGTCTGCAGCGCAGGACGGAGGTCTCGTAGCCATGACAGCCCGTTTCAAAGTCCAGTTCCTTCCTTCCACCAGACCCCATAGTTTGGGCTCCCTAAGCACTGCCTCGCATCCGGCCAGCTCAGACTGCTGCCTTCTGTCTGCAAAACGCCACGGAGACACACACTATGCTCTCCTTCCTCCCGCTTGTGGCAGCAGGCAGCACAGGGGAGTAATTCCCACAGCGCAGCTCACAAGATAGAACCATAGAATAGAATCATAGAATCACTAAGGCTGGAAAGGACCTCTGAGATCATCAAGTCCAACCGTCAACCTAACACCACCATGCCAACTAGACCATGTCTTGGAGCGCCGCATCTATGCGTTTTTTGAACAGCTCCAGGGACGAACATTCAACCACCTCTCTGGGGAGCCTGTTCCAATGGTACCCATCAAGCCAAGTTAACATCTTTGAATCTGATACTGCATCCCTTGCTCCTTCCAAGCATCGTTCTGCACTTCTCTGAAGCTCAGCTCACCTCTTACGCACTGTGTTCAGCATCCCAGTCTGCCCAAACTGTCCGGACCAAGGGCACACCCTGCACCCCTCAGCCAGATTCTCCTGATGTACTCCATAGATGGTCTTAAAGATAATTCCAACCTACAGCATTTTGCTACTTAACAGCACAAGACGTCTTCACAGCTGGCACTTACGAACCACAACAACCCTGCTTTCCAGCGGGACTGCTTTGCTATTCACTCTTAGCAACCCAGTAATCACTGGCATTTTGATCAGGCCCTAATACTATTTGCATATCTTTTATAAGACAAATCAGAAAAGGGGATTAATTTTTCTTTCTTCACTTTAATATCACCTGTGGCTGGGAGGAAACTAACACATTCATTGCCTCCTTCCCCAAATCCTTGTGATTAGGTTATTAGAGCCCAAGACTTATTATAAATTATTGAAAGGACACAGCTGAGCCCAAATCCCATGGTAGGCTCTTTTTGTTTTCCACAATGCTGGCAATTCTTGATTAACTCCCACCTAGCACGAAGCAGGAAGGATGAGAGACATCTTAGGAGCTCCACTGTGACTTAACACCAGAGTAGTTCAGCTCTGAACGAAACGTGCAGCTCAACGCACGGTTGTGCGCGGGGATCGGGGAGGCTCCCAGCAGACAATCCAGGAGGCACAAAGAAGATTTCTTCCCTTTCGGCTTGTCCTTTTGGAAATTCAAGACAAGGCTCGGAGCCGCTGCTGGGATGGGCCCAGGCGTCTGCTGGCAAAACTCAGCCCAGCTCTGCTGCTGGAGGACGCGCGGGGCCAGCAGGCTCCCTGGTTTGGGTCTCCTTGGTAAAAGGCAGGGAAGCGGCTTTCAACTTTTGGATATTCATTCTTAGTCCGAAGAAAGGCGTCTCTGTGGACGCAGAATAACAGCACTAGTGTTTTGGCTTTTCTCCTGTATGACGTTTGTTTTGGTCTAGTCTAAGTCACTCTGATAGAGACTAAAGCCGAGATTCCGATACGGAGTTAACTTTGTTTATGATGTACTTAGCTTCCGAAAAGAGCTGCGGCTCAGCTAAGACCAAGTCCCTATCCGAGAGCTAACAGCTTACCCCTCCAGATAAAACACAGACAGAGAAAGCATTTACAATAGCTCCATCAAACACAGCTGTACTGGAACTGTTCTTACAAACGCCTGACATTTGCCACTGGTTTATATCCATTCCAAAGGCCGAGACAAAAAAAATGGAAGCCTAATGGCCCAAGTAGTTTTGGTTTTCTTTTTTTTAATAATCATGTAATCATAAGTAATGAATCAAAGTGCTCCCTGGCTCCTAAGCTATGATTTGGCAAACAACTACAATTAGAGAACCCAAACCTAATGACTGCATTTTAACGTAGCCCTGCGCTTAATAGCTCACAGTAACATTTATCCTGCGTCAGGCTGAGAGGAGATGTCCGCAGGGAGTTAGCTGTGAAATGTTTGATTTCAAAAGCCTGCGGCAAGTTGATTCATGTCTATTTAATTTTTCCAGGCAGTTTCACTGGAATGCTGTATATAAATCAAATACAAGGCGAGCAGCAAGAGACGTACCAAGTTGTGGAAGTACTGTATGATTTTAATTAAACTACACGCACAAATCAGGCAGTAGTGAAGGTGGAAGGGGAGAGAGAGAGAATTGTATCACCCTGGATAAGCCAGTATTTCTGTGCAGGAAAACAAATAACCGTTTACTGTGAAAAGTCTGATTTCAAAAGCAGCATTTTGTCATTGTGCTGATATTCATAATCAATTTAAATCTGGAAGAAACCATGCCTGAGCGCAGCAAACGATGCAGCCTGGAACGGAAGATAATTAGGCTGTATCAGCTCAGCCTTGCTCATCCTTTACTAACTACCCAATTTTACGGGCTCTATCAGGCAGAGTTCACCCTCTGACAATCACACCTTAAAGACAGGACCGGTTACCAGCATTCTGCCCGTGGTTGCAAGACCCATCTTCTGCACCGCCCTGGGAGGGCAGCAGTGCAGAGCCACCAGCCATCACCAGCAGGGAAACGAGAGACCTGTGCTCAGAAAACCCACCCGCCCGTGCCCGCTTTGCGTCCGCGGGGAGTCGCGCTGGAAGCGGTGGCATTCCGCAGCGTGGCCGGACGCTGCTGTGACACGGACAGGCCAGCAAATGGGAAAATATTATGGAATCCATACGGTGGCCCTTCTGTTAAAGGGCAGGACTTTGGGAAGAAAGCCTCAGGAAAATTATTTTTGCTCTTTGTGGCCAGAGGACTTGTGCACCTTAAGATTCAGTGGCAGAAACTGACCCTTTAGTGTTTTCCGTACAGAAGGGTGACCCCGTAACTGGAAGACTCTAGAAACTTACAATTAGATTTGAGTTAGAATGGTTTGGGTTGGAAGGGACCTCACAGCCCACCCAGTGCCACCCCCTGCCATGGGCAGGGACAGCCCCCACCAGCCCAGGCTGCCCAAAGCCCCATCCAACCTGGCCTTGGGCACTGCCAGGGAGCCAGGGGCAGCCACAGCTTCTCGGGGCACCCTGTGCCAGGGCCTCAGCACCCTCCCAGGGAAGGATTGCTGCCTCCCAGCTCAGCTCCAGCTCCCCTCCTGCAGCTTCAGGCCCTTCCCCTTGGCCTGGCCCCCCCTGCCCTGCAACCAGCCCCTCTCCAGCTTTCCTGCAGCCCCTGCAGGCACTGGAAAGCTGCTATAAACCCAGGATTGTTGCTCCACCTTAACCTCTCATTGAAGAAGCCAGTAAGCACTCTACATTTACTTTCCCTCTCCCCACAATCTGCAAAGCAGAAAACCAACTATGCCTGATAACCAAAAGGCAGTACAAGGATAAACACACAAGATATCAGGTACTAAGATAACGGGGTCTATAAATACCGTGGGTAGATAGGCATCTCCTTCCCTATCTAAAGACTAGGAAAACACAAAAGTTGTCTGCTTTGGAAAACAGAGTAACATACCAAATTGCATTCAACAATTAAATCATTGCCTTGAATTGAGAAGTTGTGCTTGTGCTTACAACGTGTCCGTGCTAAAACAGGTTACAGTGATTCCTTTGTATTTCCACCTAAGTATTGCAGCAACCGCTGACATCAGAGATGAAATGTGTCAGGAGCCCAGGGGTAGGACAGCCTCTGCCCCACAACCTGTGGCCTCAACAGACAAGACAGAATAACTGGAAAGTGACACTGAGACCATGAGAGCAGAAGCGGTGTGTCACGGCGCAGGTCATCGCTGCAGCTCACTCCCAGGGTGCCCCCTTCGGAGACCCGCACCAGGCACTTGGGATGCTGATCCCTGCTGCAGGGCCCAGCAGCCATCCAGCACATCCACTCAAAGGCATCTCTTCGGCAACAGGGACCCATTAGCTCCGATTAGAGCCACAATACCCCAAATCCCGTGAGGTTCTGTGGTGTTGAAGCTGTAATGAATTTTGCAGGGTTTTTCTTCTCCTTTTCCCCACCTCAATCACTCCCAACTACAGGGCATGAATAATACAATAATGTGTTGCCTGGTGATTGCTGTTGTGTTTTCCTTTACAAATGCAGTTGGGGAAGGAAGCAGACTAGAAACCGCCTGAAGGAATCAGTTGTTTAAAGACAACTACCAAGGGGCCGAGGTTCTGCAGATGCAAGATGCTCCAGAGGCTGATGGCAGCCTGTCCCGGGAGCGTGGCTGCGAGGGGCTCTCAGAGCCCGCCGGCCCCATCCCACGGCCCACCGCTCTTTACAGCCCCGCTGCGTATCTCCCCGTGTGCTGCGGCACTGGAAGGGAACAGAGGGCTGGGCTGAACCTGGTGTAACTACCACTGCTGTGCAAGGTGCTTCACCATCTTTTAAGGCAAAAACAAATAGGGCTGTAAAAAAGGGAAAGGCTCTCAATAAAAAACACAGTATTTGGAGCCGAGAAGGTTTGGGTTTTTTTCCCTACTCTAAGTAAAGCCAGCCCATTCTACAGAATGCTTCTAGTTGCTGATGTGGAGTGGAGCCAAGGTTATCTTCCAGGATAGGTTTGCTCCCACCAGAAAGAAAAGCTCTTCCAGCTTTTACTTCTCTGCAGCACTACGGATACAGGCAGCCAATTTTAAAAGAATGCAAAAAAAGCTCCCACCCCCCCTTTGAAAACAGCGTTGAGTCCTCTCCTGTGGATACGCACAGGCCCGGTCAGAGTGGATGAAGGTACTCGGAGACACACTCCACTCAGAACCCAAAGCACCGTGGGTTTCTGGAGCGGCTGATCACCGCTCCCAGATTCGCTTCTTGGGCCAATTACGAGCTAGTCTGAAGGCAGGAACTCCAGCACAGCTACTCCAGACTCACAGTGAAGGCGCTAAGCAAGAAATTGGACTTGGGTTATAGTCCTTGTGCTTTCTGAAGTGAATCATGCTGTGAACCGTCTTGAATGAAAGGGTCTTGGTGTCTGACCCGCGTACGGGCTATACCCTGACACTTGCCTAATTGCCTACTTAGATTGCAAACTGCACTTTGGGAGGCTCTCTGCCTTTGCACAATGCCGAGCGCGATGTCAGCTGTAGCCTTTAGATAATGCAGCAACACAGGAAAACAGCAGAACTCAATACTTTCAGAAGCTGTTTACTCCTTCAGTCTAACGATGCTGCTTTGTACAAGCATCATGTACTGAAATGTAGATACTGGGACACTGTGCCGTTGTGCTTTGGTGAGGAAGGGAAAAACGGGACAAGTCACAATATTCCAGGTCCAACCCAACTCCAAACAAAAGGGCCATGAAGAACTGGAATACTTCAATAAGAAACAAAACCTCAAGGAACAAATGTTCCTGGTGTATTTAACGATGCACCAGCCTCCGGTGTACGTAAAGAGCAAGGCAATTAATAAAGTATATTTAGCATGCTAAGCTGAGGTGTGCAGCTCCCACAGCAGCTGAGATACAGCAATTTAAATAACATTTATCTTAAAGATCAGCCTGGCTGTGACTACAGCTGGTGAGCGCTGTCTGCTGCGCTGCAAATACGCTGCTTTTCTCACCGGGGGTATCTGCTCGGTGCTGCATGGGTCCTGCAGAGAGCTGCAGCTCTGGGCTGCGATGGTGGGTGCAGCACAGAGAGCAGGGTTGGGATGGTGCTGAACCAGCCTGGAAAACCTTGGGAGAAACCACTGAGACCTCACGGGCTGTTCCCTGGTTTGTGCAGCCTGAAAACATGAAGGGAGCAGACAGTGCTTTTCCCCCTACTGCTCAGTCCCCACCTGCATTCAAAATCAAGAAAAGGAGATGTGAAAAGTAAAAAGGAAGGGAAGAGAAAGGAAGGGAAGAGAAAGAAAGGGAAGAGAAAGGAAGGGAAGAGAAAGAAGGGAAGAGAAAGAAGGGAAGAGAAAGAAGGGAAGAGAAAGAAGGGAAGAGAAGGGAAGGCAGAACTGAGGTTCTCCGAGCCACAGGATGCTGTGGGTGCAAAATTTTTTGTGCTCTAATAGAACAACTTGTGGAAAAGAAAGGCTACTAAGAACACAGACTTGCAAAGCTGTATCATAACTCCGATGTTCAATGCTACATACCTGAATTAAAAAAAAAAACAACCCAAAGCCCTCTGAACAGCTGTAAAGCTCTCTGCTCAAACCCTTGTACTGCCACTCGGGCTGTGTCACAGCATCCCAGAAAACATCAGCCACCCTGTGCAGCAGACTGCTCTGGAAGGCAAAGCCCTGCTGGCCATTACGGAGTACAACCTCTCCAAGCATAAACAGATTTAAATGGCTTTGAATATTTGTATGGAGAACCAAAATAGCCAGAGTTATAATTAAAACAATAGAAAATTGGAACAGGATACCAAACTTCATGTTCAGCGTTGAAAAGATCCTCCAATTACAAAGGCAAGACCGCCTGGAGTGAGTGACGCCCCTTGCCCCGAGCGCGAGCACCCGGGGCGGCAGCAGGGAGAGCCCTGCGTTAGGTGAGCACGCTTCTCTCCGGAAAGTCCTGCTTGTCACCTCTGAAGCAACAACACCAGTTGGCCCACAGTGACAGAAACACCCTGACCAGTCCGTACAGGACAGACCACAGCCATCAAGTTTTCCAGCTCGGGAGGGTGCACAGAGATATTCACCTCCTCAGCAACCTGAACTGAAACCCTTCAAATGCTGTTTATAAAAGAGTTATTTTTAAACTTTTATTAATTAAATATTATTAGTTTTTATGAGAAGCACTAAAAAAAAGTCAGTAGTTGGGACTACAGCTGTCTTTGAACAGATGAAATGGTTTTTATTGCCTTTGAACTCACCCACTGACTATTCCCAGCCTGTGGCCACCCAGTTTGCCACAAGGTGCCTGGCGCTCAAGTCTCGAGGATAAAAGCAGCTGGTTAAAAATGAAATTAATATCCTGCATAGAAGGCTGCGTTGCAAACTGTATCAAAGGAGAAAATAAAGGCCTGAGCTAAGCAAAATCTGTATGTAGATGAATAGTTAAAACTTTCAAGACACCACACACAGGTTTTGGAAGCAAAACATTTGGGAATCATGTAGAGAGCCTGCCTCCAAAGCCAGGCAAGGGTTTGGAAAGCACACTGTGCGTGGGGTTGTTTTGTTATAATTTTGAAAGTGTCAGTTTACTGCAGGAGCTTCGGTGTAGCCAAGGGGGGACCTGTCCTTGAGTGAGCCCCAAAAGCAAAGGAGGGGCAGCTACCGACCCAGCATGGGCAGCGGGCAGGGACTGGATGTGGTGTGCCTGGCACCAGCGAGACACGCCAAAACACAACCCCCAGCGACCCGAAGGAAGCCACGGTCCCCGCTCTGCCAAGGGCGAGTGGATCTCTTTCTAAGAACCTTCTGGAAACAAACATTTGTCGCTCTCAGGCCTTGTGGGCCGCTGATAACAGGGAGCTGCAGACCCAGCCATGCCCGTGCATGGCTTCTGTAGCAAGCCAACACTCACAAACGCTTCCCTTCCCCCCGGAAATATTTTTCCCGACTCTCCCCTGCACTAATAAACAGTCGTTTTTCTCATGATAATATCAGTCCTGCAGCACCGGCTACAGCAGCTCGCTGTTGACCTTAGCCCTCTGTCCCCCAAGATCCAACAAAATTATTAGAGGTCCTCAGAAATTGTAGCAAAACATCTGTTTCCTTTACAGCAGCTGCCACCAGGAGAATCCAGCCAAAGCCAAAGCTCTGCTGACCCGAATGCTGCCTGTCCGTGGAAACTGCAGCAGGTCTAATCGCAGCCGTAAGGACACGGGCGCTTCCACAGCTTCTGAAGGGCTTGGCCAACACCCCGGCGGCCCCAGAGCCCCGGCGTGTGAAGACATTGCTTTTGGATGAAGGTGCGCAGTGGTGCGGTGATGGTTTTCCCATAGTCTGCCGGCAAGAGGGAGAAGGTCTGGGAAGAGTAGAGTAGAGTAGAATAGAATAGAATAGAATAGAATAGAATAGAATAGAATAGAATAGAATAGAATCATTAAGGTTGGAAGTGACCTCAAGGATCATCTAGTCCAACCATCCCCCCACCACCTATTACCCACTAAACCTCCAACCCCCTGCGCTGCAGCTTCCCTGCGCCGCTGTGGAGAAGGACGGCCGTGGGGCTGGGACACGCTGACCCAGGGCCGCAGGGGAACCGCCTCGAGGGCCGGAGGATGGCGGGCAGCCCTCCTGAGCTCTGCCATCCACGTGGCAACTCACAAGACGGCTTCGTCTAGCTGTGCCCCTCACCCTGCTGTCCCTTACGCCCTCGGAGCTGGGGCTGCGCACCCCAGCAGGATGCAGCCCTCTCCCTGAGACACCGAGGCCTGAGCGCCCGTTCGCACCCGTGGGCAGCCAGCAGAGTTTAGTCACCCTCGGCCAGGCTGTACCCAGCGGTACCCAGCACAGACAGGAGTTTAGTCACCCTCGGCCGGGCTGTACCCAGCGGTACCCAGCACAGACAGGAGTTTAGTCACCCTCGGCCANGCCCAGCACACACGAGAGTTTAGTCACCCTCAGCCAGGCTGTCCCCAGCGATACCCAGCACAGACAGGAGTTTAGTCACCCTCAGCCGGGCTGTACCCGGCAGTACCCAGCACAGACAGGAGTTTAGTCACCCTCAGCCAGGCTGTACCCGGCAGTACCCAGCACAGACAGGAGTTTAGTCACCCTCGGCCGGGCTGTAGTCAGCGCAGAGGCAGCCAGGCACTGACTCAAGGCTGAATCACATCTGGGAGATCTTTATTCACCAACTCAGGCAAGAGCCGAGTCCAGCTCACGCCCGACGTGCACGATCTCCGTTAAGTGCTGACGAAGAGCCGGGATGAGCCCGCCCCGACACGCTTTGCCTCCCAGCCCCAGCTGACTGCTGCAGTCACCAGCTCCGCTGCTGCAGGGCATTTATTGCTGCCCTTCCATCTGAGATAATTTAATCTCTGGTGGGTAACTAATCAGCAGCAACGAGAGACCATTTGGATTATAGGAATTAAAGCTTTAGAAAAGGGTCAGATAAGAAAAAGGAAAAAAATTGAAAAGATACCCACTGTTCTGAAGCAAACAAAAGGGGCCATAGATTAAACAAACAATGCGTCCCAAAACTCTTCTTTACAGCGCTCTGACAAATAGACAGCAGGCTCAAAAAATTAATTGTGTCCTGGTATAGCCGAATGAGCCACCATATGTGAGCGTTGACAAAACAATCTCTTCTTTTTTGTGGCAAGTTGCAAACCGTGCAAATCATCAACTCTGTCTAAAGCTGAAACCTGACACATTTTACTGCCTCCTCCTGCTCTTGTGATGGGGCAGACGGATCTGCGAGGTACAGGGTTCCTGGGGGGAGCAGACCTGGTAACAGCTTGGGTCCGGAGCCACTGAAAATCACTCTTTGCAGAATTTCGGTTTGATGTAGGTGAAAATTCGCACAATCAAAGATACACTTGAGAAGAAGCTGTTTGTGGGAAGCCCACGAGACACGGTCACCTCCCTCCTGCTCATCCAGCATGAGGCTGCAGCAATGGCACTGTCACCCTCACAGCCAAGGAGTGGGCAGAGCGGCCACAGAGAAGAGGCTTGAAGGACCACAGCAAAGTGTCCTTGGGACTGGCCTTTGCAGGGCTGGTGGCCTGGCACAAACCTGGCCGAGCAGGAGCTGCAGTAAGGAGAGAGGAATGTCAGCCCAGCTGCGTAGGGGAACGCACGCTCAGTCCTTCCTTGCGTTAGCTTTCTGCTTTTCCACAAGCACTGAATGTACTAAGTTTATTTTCTATATTGATATCTATTAACAATTGCACTTGAAAAGGCTGAAAAAAAAACATTATGCAGCCAAGGAAGCCTCTTGGAGATAGTCCAGACTGGCAGAGCTGAGTTACGATGTAAATGCAGAGTGACTCTTCCAGGGTTAGGCCAGACATAAATCCACAACGGCTCTATTCAAGTTGCTCCCAGTTCACACCACCGATGAGAAGACTTGCTTCGGGTCCGGGGCTGATCCTGATTTTACCCCAACTGAACAGAAAACACCCCACGAGATTGAAGCCCTCCTTGCACGCTGGCTGTCCACATCCTCTCCCTTCCTTTGCATTTTTGTTTCAAACAAAAGAAAACGCCACCGTCGGTTTGACAACCAGCGATGGTGTTGAACCCACCTGATGACATAAATCAGCCTGAACACCGGTCAGGACCACGCACCACCTTTAACTGCAATTAGAGGGGTGGTGGCAGGGGAAATGCTGGAGTTGTAAATATTCATCTTGCCTCCAGAGCCTCCTTTGCTAAAGGTCATTTGAGATTAGATAAACAGGCTGTCACTGACACAGAATGATCCCGTCTGCGCTTTGAGGGCATTGTAAGACACGGGTTTAATGGACCCAGACGATGCCGGTGATTCACCAGCGCAGTCAGTCTCTCTGTAATGAATTCCTTTCTAACTCCCAGCCTCTTCCCTCCAGGAATCCCCCTAACACCTTTAATTTAAAAGTGCCATAATCTATTCCCCTTCTGCTACCTCTTACAGCCGATTTCCTCCTCGGCGCTTCGCAGTCGTGACATTTTCACTGCACTAGCTGCTGCTTTTGTTTGGCTCGCTTTCGGATGAGGAGCCACAGGCCTCTGTTCCTGCTCTGTTCCTCCCTCCCGTCAAGGTACTTACATGGATTGCTTTGGAATTTTCTGCCTTTTCCCTAACTCACAAAGACACAGAAACTGCTGCCGTAGACTGGCACATTCCCACCTACCCCAAGCATCACCGGAGTGTATGGTCTCACCATACAACAGGAAATTAAGTAATAATAAAAAATGCACACCAAAAATACTCAGCTATAACAGCAAAAATAAATCGATCCTGCCCCATGAGATATTTTAGTGCCTAACGATGGCACCCAGATTTCACAGCGCTGGCTTCAATGACTGGCACACCATCTTTAAATGAACCACCGGAGACTTACTCTTACAGGCACCAGGTCCATGAATCCTGGTCTCACCACCGACTTCCAACCCGGTTTCCAACCCGTGCTAAGCAGCTCTTCCTTCTGCAAAGGTGTTTCCCATCCCACAGGAACTTCCGAGATCAGGAAAATAAAATGTTTTCTTTGGTCTTTCTTTTGACAGGGTCAGGGAGAGGATGACAAAAGACACAGTCATGAATCCACAGTGCAACTGTAAATGTTTAAACATGATTTAGGAAGAGAAATGGATGGTCTTCAGGTCATGGAGGAGGACTCGGGACTAACGCTGAATTTCAGCCCTTACTGTTAGCCTTTCATTCGGGTCAGTCACTGCCGAGCCAAATCGCAGCTTTGGCACAGTCCCCTTTTCCTTCCTCGCATCTTTAATGACAAGGTACACACAGGACTCTCGTAAAACATGAACTTTGGCTCTCCAGCCTTCCTCTCCCACACACAAGCAGCGCACCAGAACTGCGGCTCTCCATCCATGTCCCACCAGGGGCCCAGGGCTCTTGTTTTGCTCAGATAATCCAAGGTGCCTACTTCAGCTCTATACCTAATGTGGCATGTGTCTTCAGGAGATTATTTGAAGTGGTTATTTTTATGCCTAGAACCTTCAAAGGCAGAGTTATTAAGTGTATTTAAAAGGAAGAACTGGTCCAGATAAAGCTGGGATGTAATTAGTTACAAGCTACTGTACTTTGATGACAAAGCAGCATTTAGCGTGCGGACTGTTCAGCAGCAGGCTCTGTAGGGTGTGCTAATTACTGATAGCAGTCACAGCCAGGGGAAGCCTGACACTTCTCTGATAAAGCAGAGTCTTCTATAACTCCACGGCTTGGGTTTAACTCTTGGTGTTTAACTCTCAGCCAAAGCCTGGACTTTGGCATACAGCTCGTTACAATTAACTGTGTATTTGAAAGCACAGAGAGGAGAAAAAACCCAAAACTTTTCAAGTAGGAAGAGGGAGGCCAGCTTACACCCCGGGATCCTGGCTGGTAGCAGCACCATGGTGAGGAAAAGAAATTAATTTTGTTTTCCCAGGGAACCGGCTCTCTTTCTTGATGTAACTTCTTTCTGGCTCAGAGCATCACCCTGCTAAGCACGGCGAGGGCTGGAGAGGTTCGTCACTAATCTGCGCAGTTACATCAGATTTGACTGAGCCTCACTGATGTCAGGAGGCGACTTTCAGAGATTAGGGCTCTGGTCCTAAATACAACTGCATTCCTCGGCCCAAGAGAAGATAAATAATGAACTGTACACAAGTGGGAGAAAGAAAAGGGCTGGATCTGTGAAGCAGAGAGATGGGCTGCTGGCAGGAGGCACCACCATGTAGAGTACCACATCTCAGAGCATGGAAGGGTTTTGGGGAGGGGGGAGGGTTCAAAAGCAAGTAATTGGGGTCAGCTGTAAAAAGGGTTCGATAAAGACCTCAGAAGTGCTGAACAACTGGGGGGCACCAAGATGTCTGGCGAAGGAGACAGCATGAGCCGAGAGCCACAGAACCAAAGGCAGTAAGGATGCTGAAGTGTCTCAGCACTGCTCCTGGACCTCTCGGAAACACTGCGGAGCACAGCAACAGCAAAACAAGCGTAAGCGCCTCTCACCATGTCAGCTGCCAGCCTGCCACTGACAGACGGGCAGCTCGTAGCAAACGAGCCCTCACCATCCTCTGTGCCTTCTCAACACAGCACCCATGTCACCCAGGCACCAGCCCGCCCTGCACAGGCTCCACCCTGTGCTGCTCTGCGGTAGGGCAGCGCCAGCCAGAGCCCCCAAGAGAAGAGGGGTGACGTGGAGAGGGAACAGCAGAGCACAACCTCCTGAAGCCCCTTTGCTTAGAGAAAAACCCTGCAAACATCCCGCAATCACAGCAAACAGATCCACCACTCACCCTCAAAAACACAGACGTGTTAAATGTGAGGACAACTATGCCAGAGAGACACAGCAAGGTTTTAATGAACCAAGAAATAAAAAAACCCCCACCCACTCCGGACTCCACTAAACCAAAAAATTAAACCACCCCTGCCAGGATTGATGGGACTGCAGAGAGTTCCCAGGCAGGGCAAATGGCATCCCAAGCTCAGATCTCTGCTCTCCAGGCTAATGACCGCAGGGTGATAAAATGAAACTATATTTCTATTCTGATACTGGGGTGATTTTTTCCATTTATCAAAGTGATGGGCTTTCATTACATTTTTGATAGTTTTGAGTTTGCTTGGTCCCCATGGGAGGACCTGAAGATCTAAGACATAACTTATGTCTTCAGTGTGCACCTTCTTCCCACCTTTCTCTAAAATCCAACTTCCAGTACCAGCAGGCAGCATCTGGACCAACTGCTTTGCAAACTGACATGCCTTTCATCCAAGACACGTTTAAGGCCAAAATCAGGAGCTGGAAGAACACAGGATGTATCCACGGATGCCAGTGACACTGCGCTGGTTTACAGCAAGCAAAGAGTCTCTCCAGGGGGTGGATGAACGCTTTACGTGTCCATATGCAGACAGGAAAATCCAAAAGCATGGCAATTCTTTCCTCATCACATCCAACTTTCTCACTAGACACCAGAATATGAAATTTCACCTGTGGTACACAAAAAGCCCGATGTTTGTGTGTTGCTTACTCCATCATTCGCACATTTCTAGGCTTTTTGAGTTCCTTAAACCCAATTACCTTCTTCCAGACTCTGTTCCCAAAGAATTTCTATTGTTGCTATCGCTGATGAATGTACAAGCAACTCGCTGACCTAAAGCCGTGACAATAGATCTCTCGACACCGGGAGCTGTCAGCCGCAGGCGGGGCAGGAGCCGGTAATTTCTCCTGCCACACTGGTGACATGGTGCTGGAACAACCAATCTCAGCAGCGCAGGGTAGAAGAGGAAAATGGAAACCATTTCCATATTTATTGACACATTTCATTTACAACCTGAGTTTCCTCTTTGGAGAGAATATATATTTTCCCTCTAAATGTATCAGTCTTTAGCAGTCGGCTCGGCAATAATGATTTCTGTGCCTGCAGACGCTTTTACACTGGGTACAGCAAATTTATATGTAACGCTTCTGAAAGAAATTGGTATTAAAATTCACCATTTAGGAGTGAGCTGTAAATTGTTACTGAGCAGACAGGGGGTAAAGCAAATTTTGTGCACGTGTGTATGGCTTTTCCATCGGTGTTTGGTTAAACGCCTGTCCAGCCGAGCCCTGCGTTCACTCGGAGCCTGACAGCCTTTGGCTCGCTCTCCTCGTGTGGAAGGGGGTGAGAAAAAAAATAGAGAAGAGCATTCTAGCAGGTTGCACCTGACAATATTAAAGCACTTTACAAATAACAATTAATTCAAAGACAAAAGCCTCTTGTGAGAAGGGGGAGAATTACTGCTTCTGTCTCACAGCTGTCCCAGGGTTGGAGCCCAGGGACAACCATCAGTAAGATGGAAGGTCCTGCAGGAATAAAATACTCAGAAAGAAGCAGCCTGGGAAAATACAATCCCACCAGTCTGGTTAAACCACACACTGTTTGTACCCGGCTGCCACGCCACCGCATTACATCCTCGTGAAGCACCCTGGAAGAACAAAGCAGCACACTTCTGAACCACCCTGCCACGTCCCAGCACACCCAGGCACAGCCCAGCGAGCGAGCTGTCGCTGCCGCTAAAAGTCATTTTAAATGACCCATGGCCAGAAATTCTCTTAACACTGCAAGTCAAAACACTTGCGAACGGCTCTGTGAACATGCCACTGCCTGGTGTAAGCTATTCGACGCTAACGAGACTACAGGAGTGCGAGTTTGTGATCAGGATGTGACAGACTAGGGGAAAGTGGGAGACAGGGCTGCCAGGAAAGTCCTGGTTCTGCCTTGTTCCCCATGGAAACAGTACTCTGAGTCCCACCACGTGAGGCTTGCTTCAGAAAGCCTGTCCTCTCCACCTACTTTTGAACTCCTGGATGAGAAAGGCTCTCACTCTTGTGTTTACAAAGGAAACACGGGAACAGAACCCCTCAATGCCAAAAATAATAATAATTTAAAAAAGGAGACAACAAAGAATCTCTTTTGTTTGTTTTAACTGTCTTGATGTATCCTGGCTTCATGATTGTAGCACTGGTCTGTTTTCATTTTTTTTTTAATAGTTGGATCGTGATGCCAACAAGGACACAGAATAAATGAGGTTTGTTTTTTCTTAATATCATAGATGGGTCTTCAGCTGTATAAACTGGCACTATTCCTCTGAAGTCGTCAGAGCCAAATTACACTTACTCAGGGTCTGGCCCGGTGACAAAAATATCTTTTTAATTTCCATCTTACTTCAGGAAAAGCCTTAAAAATGCCCCTTTCCATCCATATGCTGCAGTCCCAGCAGAACATTTACAGCTTCGCTTGCAGGCCTGGCTAATAACCATCACATTTCTAGAAGATGAGTATAGTACTTCAGGTTGTAATGATAACTGGAAAACCTGGGGCTATAGAGGGCAAAGCAAAGCCGGCTCGTCCTCCAGAAGCACAGCCCACCGCGCCCCTCGTGACACGCAGGAGGGCTGCGGAGGACCCTATAACTCCGCCTGTCTCCCAGCTTTGCGCTCTGATGGGGCAGGAGGCCCTACCTACACGCTCAATCTCATCTTTCCCTTAACTGAAAGATGCATCATATATATTTTAGCAAGAAAACAATTATCAGGTAACCCTGGAACCTACTATTTGTTTTGTATCGGTATTCATTTAGTTGTCTCTTTGATGACTGGCCATGCAGCAAATATAAGAGGGAAAACTTAAACCTACCAGGAGATTAATGACAGACTCCAGTGGAACAGATGTATATGAATAGCAAATTAGGCCACTGAAAGCTTCCTATAAAAATAACGACAAGAGGCTTTGCTGCAGCAGAATACACCAGCAGAGATGGAAAGGCTGCTAGGTACATGGCTGAGGCCATCGTCTCTGGTGGGCGCTGCTCTGCTGTATCCGAGGCAGCGAGATTTAACAGTGCGATCAGTTCCAAAACGGGGTGAAATGGTCACAGTAAACCACTGTTTGGGGAGAGGGAGAGGAGGGTGCACAATACGGGAAGCAGGGAGCATCCAGGGACCCATCAGCCACTTACTCCTCATCCACTTGTCAACAGCGTTTCCTTGGGAAGCGGAGCTCTCCTGGCAGGAGGCGACACGTCCCAGCTGAGTTCAGCGTTGCTCCTTCCTGAGCCGAGGCACACAAGTTCCCTCTCTGCTGACTGGAAGTGGTGTACTCAGCCGGGTCAGTGGAGAAAGTGATTTTCCCTACAATTGATACGCATAGATAAAAATTTGATTTTGATGGTTTTTGTTGTGAAAAAGAATTCGAAATAAAGCATACTGATCACACACCCCTTACTGACTGAGAAGTTTCTTCTCCTTTCCCACCATACCAAATAACTTCTAACGGGGGGATGATTTTCTGTCTCCACGGAGGATATCACCGCAAAAAAACTGTGCTCTAGTACGAGAAAGGAGACTGCACCAAGCGCTTGGTCTGGGGAGGGATGGAGGGAGACAAAATCCACAAATAAAGAGGAAAGAGAGAATGCACTTAAGGTGAGCAAAGAGGTGCAAGCAGCTTCCATCTCGTAGAATATACTCAGCCTGCAATAGCTACAAGACAAGCTATCCGGAGCATCAGAAGGCAACTTTAAACGTATTTCAGTGCGCTCGTGGGAAATGCAGTGTGGGCAGTCGCGCTGTCTGGAGGAGATGAAATGGGTAGGAGCAGGTATTTCCAAATCTCTGCCTCTTCGGCTCATTGCTAAAGACATTGACTGCATGAAAGCAAGTAGATGAATTTTAACAGCCTCCCTAAATCCACACACACTCTGCCCATCTCTGGGCGCTGCCTGTGGTAAGTACAAACCTTCCTGGGAGATGAACTAGCCAATATACTGTACCCTGGTCTAGACAAGTTAATATTTCCCCTCGGAGGGTATGGTTTAGAAAGATATGACCCAAAATGGCAGGACTAAACAAAACTGTTGCTGCCTGGTAGACTTCCACAGTTAAACGATTTCATCTCCACAAAGGCAGCAAATCAAAGCACAAAATACCAGAAACAGCTTCTGAGAGCCCTCCCTCAAGTCTTTTTGTGCCACAACTGTCTCAGAAAGGATAAGACTCTTCCCTTTTCTTCTGGGGCGTTGCTGTAGGGTAAATGCCCGCACAGATTCCTACCATCGCAATTTCCTTTGTGGAAAGGAAATCTTTCACAAGCACGTGCAAAGCCTCAAAGCCCTGGCACACCCAGCTGAGCACAGCGTGATGTTCCAACCTTAGATGTTTTTATCTAGATATATATGTACGCACCTATATATATGTGGGTCAGAGGTGCAAAGCCAGACACACACCTCCTTTTGCCCTTTACCTCTCCCGCAGCAGCGTGACTTTATCGCACAAGTCAGACATTATCACAACGCGCTGCCACTACCCAGCACCCTTGGTGGGTGCCATACCAGCAGGGGATTTTTTTTTTTCCCCTTCACTTTCTCAGACAGAGCCTTCAAAAACTGTGAATCTCGACAGTCTAAAAAGTGAGTGAGCACGGGAAGAAAAGAGAATGAGTAGCTGCTTCATCCTTAAATATGACATCAGAGGCTTTATTTGCAGCCCCAGTAATTTCAGCCCCATGCGTCCCAAACGCACACAAAATGTGACAGCGTCAATACACCATCTCAACCTGAGCATCTCCACAGCAAAGGCAGAGGAACAGGACAGATGTTTGTACATCTTTCCTTTCCCTCAGTGCTTAATTCACACATTAAGGGAGCCGATGCAGCAAGCTTACACCTCCCTTCTTGTGCTGGGAATGAGGGGAGGGGGGGAAAGAGATTCTCAGTCTGGCAACACAGCTCTTAAAGAGATGAGCTGTCAGGATGGGAAAATGTCACCAGGCGCTGGGCTGCCTTTACCGAGCGCGACACAGGGGGGAAGGGGAGTCAGCTCTCTGATCTGCCACCGTAGATTTGGAGCGATCCCCCCCAAAGTACAGCAGCGCTGGGCACAGCCCCGCAATTTCAGCACAAACCCCCATTGACTGGCAGAGCCCTTAGGAAAGAGTTTTGCCCTTCGCCCCTGGGGATTAGGGAGTGAGGACAGCCTGTGGGTGCTTCTACTTCTACAAACAAACCCAGCATCCTCAGCCCCAGCAGATGAAGACAAGGGCTACAGACATCTCCCATCGCTTGTTTCCTCAGCCATTTATGACCCAGAAAATCTACAAAGAAGTGTTGAAGCCAGTCTGGTCTTCCATCAGTCCGACCTCACGGGCGTTTGCTAACAACCCGAACCCATGGAGCGTGCGGTCACCAGCCCTGAACGGCGGAGCCGACCCCGGAGCTGGGGATGGAGACCCAGAGCAGCAGCATCGCACCTCCAGCCAGAGCGGGGCAAGCACCGAGGTGCGCTCCACAGGCCCGGGGATGCCCCGCTGCCCCCCCGCTCCCCCTCCGCAGGTCCCGGCGCAACCGTGCGCGGCCCCGTGCTGCACCCCAGCCCGGGGGCGCGCACCCGGGGCACGGCGGCCGCACCACCAGCCAGGGCGTGTGTTCTCGGGCACCATCTGCTGGCTTTCTGCCTGTTCACAAGCAACCGGCACACACGACCCCCCCTTGCACCACCGGCCAGCCCGCTCCGAGGGGGGAGGAAGGCGGGTGGCCGGAATCGTGCCGGTGTTTTCCCCTGAAGAACAATGGGCTTTGTTAAATACGGCGTTTTGCACGGGCAGATGTCACCGCTCATCCCTCACCTGTATTTTTCAGTGTGGGGTACTCCCAAGTGAAAAGAAAACGTTAATTCTGCATTTTTACTTTGCTGCTGCTTGGGAAGTACAAAATGAAATATTTTGATTACCTGGAAAAGCAATAAAGGGAGAGGTTTGGTTGTTTTTTTCTTTTTGGCAGAAATTGTTTGCTGAATCTGACCCAAATCCACAAACAGCTTTGCCTCCTCCCCCTCAGAAACTGCATTTCTGGGTGAGTAAACTCTCTGTTACACAGATCACCCGGGTCAGCCGGTGTCACTGCAGAAACACACGTTCCGAGCCGGAGTTCAGCCTGCCGGCTCTTGGAGGCAAAACAAAGGTTTTCATTTGGGATTAATTCTCTTGGAGCTAAAGAGAGAAGGAAGGAAACATTTTTAGTCATCGCTTGTTAGGCATCAGGAGGTCTGTCTGCAGCTAAGCGTGTAGGTTTGCACTTGTTCTCCTTCCCGGAGGATTACTGGCTGTGGCTAAGCCAGTGCATCATACAAAAACATCTTGTTTTCCCGTGGTCCTTCTTAGCGGATGAATCAAAACAAAAATCCAGAATACAGATGTTGAATTTGAAGAGAAAATTCGATTTGCATTTCAGTGCAGCTCCTGAATGCCGCCACAGGGTGAGCCTGTGTACAGTATCAGTGTCTCCAGTTGGGAGGTTTATGGTTAGGCTGGAGGTAAAACTTTGCAACCCTCAGGACACTCAAGCACAGAAGCAAATCGTCGAGGGACAGCCCAGAGGTTGAGAATCATTCAGGTAACAAAGTCTCCCCACTTCTCCCTCAGGCAATATTGTATGAAGCCGTTTCTCTTCAAGCACGCCCAGATTTTATTTGCCATTTCACCTTTCCATAGGGAGGTCCTACATTTTCCATAACAGGAGATTGTAAGAATAGGTTAGATGAGGAACCATCCAAAATGACCTATGATCTCTGGAGCTTCACTGGCTTATGTTAACTGAAGGTCCAATGCTGAAACTCCATTCTCCACTACTCCACACCGCGTTCATTATACCCAGCCAGAGAAACTAGACTAGCAACGTTTTCACACACTTAGAGGTCAGTGACCATGGGAGATACTGTGGAGTAGAAAATCAGGTCAAGAGCCAGGACTCTGGATAAATAAAGTCACTCCATAGGAGGACACTTTAAAAGAAAACCTAGTGTGCCATCACTGTGGGGACCAACTGCTCTACACGTGGTACCCATTCCTCCTTCCCTTTATACGTCAGTAGGAAACACTGCCCAAAGAGAAGTCTTGCTTTTCATCTGAGGTGAAACAGATCTTCACATATCACAGGAGGCTTTACCTGCAACAGGGATGAATAAGGTATAAGAAAAAAGTAGATGGACCTAATCAGATGGATTCTATACTGGCGTTAAAAATCACACGTCGTTTTTCACCCAGTCCTACCTGTAAAGTACTTCTGATGAAATTCGTTAAATGTGAGTTGTTCCTGTCACCCCGTGTTAGTAAATTTTCCTTTGCCACCAGACTGTAGATAGCAATCGGTAACCTCTCCGCTCAATTTCCCCTTCACAGATCTTCTTTTTAGAAAGAATAAAGAAGAGCTAGCAGGAACAGGAGAAAAATGAATGGATATATTTTGCCATTAAACCAGAGCTAGGCTTCGGGTTATCATAAAAGATGTTACCCAGCGAAAAGCACATCTCACCACTACACATTTACAGCCCTGTTGGTGACGTATATCAAGCCCACTAAGTTTAGAAGTCAAAACAAGATTACCCAGTCCTAATAAATATTGATGACCTTACAAGTTCTTGTTTTAAAGTCCTTAATTAAACACAATACTCAACTTTCCCTGTTTGCCAGTAGATGAGAATCAATCTATATCATTAACACCGTCCAGCAAAAAGAGAAAAGCCCAGTCCTCAGCCGCCGTAAACTGACCACTCTGGGTTGTCACCCTGCTCTCATCTAACAAGCCCACGTGAAATAAAGACCCTGCTGTGCCGTGAGAGCGGAGGCACAGGGCCACAGAGCCGCGCCTGCTCCCACCAGAAGTCAATAAACAACCAGAGATGGAGGTGTCTAAAACACCAAGGGCTATTAGAGAAGGCAGCTGCAGAGCCAGACCTTTGAGTGTCCAGAGAAGGGACTCACCACCGCCCAGACTAATCCGCCAGCAGCTCCCAAGGGTGGAGGAAGGCAGGCAGGCAGGGAGGGAGGGAGACTGGGTTTCATCAAAACCAGCATGACCAGCAGGGCCAGGGAGGGGATTCTGCCCCTCTGCCCCGCTCTGCTGAGACTCCCCTGCAGTGCTGCGTCCAGCTCGGGGGGCCCCAGGGCAGGAAGGACACGGAGCTGCTGGAGCGAGTCCAGAGGAGGCCACAGGGATGATGCGAGGGCTGGAGCCCCTCTGCTCCGAGGACAGGCTGAGGGAGTTGGGCTTGTTCAGCCTGGAGAAGAGAAGGTTCCTGGGAGACCTTCAAGTACCTTCCAGGGGCTGCAAGAAAGCTGGAGAGGGGTTGGTTGCAGGGCAGGGGGGGCCAGGCCAAGGGGAAGGGCCTGAAGCTGCAGGAGGGGAGCTGGAGCTGAGCTGGGAGGCAGCAATCCTTCCCTGGGAGGGTGCTGAGGCCCTGGCACAGGGTGCCCCGAGAAGCTGTGGCTGCCCCTGGCTCCCTGGCAGTGCCCAAGGCCAGGTTGGATGGGGCTTTGGGCAGCCTGGGCTGGGGGGGGTGTCCCTGCCCCTGGCGGGGGGTGGGAACTAGCTGATCTTCCAACCCAAACCATTCTGTGATTCTGTGACACTTTTCCAAACCCCAGGTCCCAGTGCTCACCACTCCCTCATCACTAGAAACACGTTTCTCCACTTGCTTCACCCACGTTTGTATCTCTTCAGCCTTTAGGCTGAGTTGAAGGAACCTCAGCACTTTGGCACTATTTGTCAGTGTCTATTACAGGTGTTGTCATGGCAATGATTTATGCAAGAATTAGTCACTGCAGCACTTCGAAATGTGCAGTTTTTCCTATTGTTCTTCAGTCTATTGTAAAAGTTCCTGTGATACAGAAGTTGAGGGTTGGGGAAAAGCGATTAGATTCCTTTCACCCCTCTGATTCCGGCAGTGACATTTAAACAGCTCAGGGAAAAGTCAGAGCCTAATCAGAAATGTTATTAATAGTAGTCTGACAATAAACCAAACTTCATATTAAACTGTGCTAGCAGTTGCAATTGTATATTCACTACTGGCCTGTTTCTGAATTAATCGGGGATTGAGTAACAACTGGAGCAGAGAAGAAATTATTACATTTGCATTGTTATATAATGAGGAAAGAATCAGAGTTTATTGACAAGGGGGTGGTTTATCCCATGGGCCCAGTTGCTGTCGAAAGTTCTGCTCTTATGAGCTGTGGATCCGTGTTAGGTTACTTACCTTTAACAAAAGAAAAAAAAAAAATCACCCAAAACTATAAGAAAATAAAAGGTTCAAAACCTGAGCACTTAAGTTAGGAAACCCCAGGGCTGAAGTGGAACCATCTGAATTTTCCCACTTTGTTATTACCTATTGGAATATGATTTTTAGTTGAAGGATCATTGGTTCATACCTCTAAGTTTTGGCAAAGGCACGAGGAAGTTCGAACCGGGCTGTCACTCAACTTTAATAACAAATAGAGCCTCTGCTGCTCGCTGTAATAAAGGGAGTCATTCCTCTCTCTCCTGCGCTGATAAACCTCCATCCCCACCAAGGCTCTCTGAATTACAGGGCAATTATCCTCATTGTTCCCATCTCTTCAGAATCAGCTCTGAGATTTACAACTGTCACAGGGTCAGACCAGAAGTAAGCTTGACTAAAGACATGAAAAGGTTATTTAGAGCCGAGTTTGAAAATGTGCATCTCTGTCTTTCTGCGCTGTTCTCAGGCACCTCAGGTCGTCTTGTCCTCTTAATACCTGCAGACTCAAACGCAATTTTCCCACCCTGCCTCCAGGTTTTGAACAGAGCCTCATGGCCCTACCAACAGTGTTACTTTCAAGCTCGCTTTCCTATTAACAAGCACCTCGGCCAAAAGGGAGAGGAAGCCCAAGAACTCCAACCGTCATCTTCCAGCCCATCGACATTGCTGCGTACGACATCACTTCACACGGCCGCACGATGCAACTACTTCCATGCCCTTCCTTCTTCGCTTCATGTGCTGGCTGGCAGTAAATCTTTACTAACTTCTCACTAGTTTTTAACAAACGCATTGTTGCATGGACTCACCAGTTAAGCCCAGTGAAAGCGTCAGAGGCACAGAATGCAGCTATCCAAATTATATCAGTTTGTGTGGATGTCCTTAGAGGATAACAGACCCATACTGCCCGCTAGTGCTTCAGCAAAAGGTGTTTTTTTTCTGGTTGCTTTTAACTTGTTTCCCTTGGATCTTTCTGAAGAGCGCAATTGTTAGCATGAGGAACCGGGCAGGGAGTGGCCAGGCTTTGCCAATTTAAAGCTCTGAGCAGGGAAAAGTGAACGTTCTCCTTTATTCTTCAAGCCTTCTGCACCATTTCACATTTCCAGGAGTGCTTCATGGCCTCCCAATTTAACTTCTGACAGAAGGAAAAAAATACAGAGACAGCAGAGCAGCTGCTGGGACTTTAGGGAACTTGGGAGTTCCACGATCAATGTGACAAGCATCGAAGATGGGTGGGAATGTCCTTTCCCTGGATAGTCCCCAGTTCCAGGCATTTCACACTTGCAAGAAGAAAAAACCCAAAAGGATTTTGGAAGAAATATTTTGATACGTGGCACGTGGAGATGTAAGCTCAGAGGAATTCAAACCAGCATCGAGCACCCCTGCATCCTCACAGGCTTCTCGGATCCGGTCACTTAGTTCAATTTTACTATCTAACACATCTCTGCAGCACATAAATACCTCAGCTGCACTGAACACCGCTGCGCTGGAGCTGTACAGCAATCAGCAGCACGAACCCTACTCTGCATGAAGGAATTCACATTAGCGCTGGATGGAGAACGACTATTGCGTTTAGCAGAGGAAATGTTTTTACCTCGGTGTGAAATGGAGCAGGCACTGCCGTCCTGAGGAGCACCATATGGGATGCCAGAGCTGGGAGCCAGAACTCCCGCGCTTCCAGGCTTTTCGCAAGTTGAGCTGCTGGGCAGGCGCTCCAGCTTTAAAGGGGATTTAGGCAGGGTAAAACTGCCAAGCAGGCTGCACTCAATAGCTGCCTCGATTCCTCCAGAATCAAAGTCACACTGTTTCTGCAAACAAATTTGCCAAATTGGCAAATTCTGAGGGAAAACAGAACAGCATCACTTTGTAGAAAAGTGCCCGCTAAGCTCTACTCACCGTCTAGAATCCAGCTCCCATCATGAACTGAACGTATCAGCACCGCTGAAACTCCAAAGTCAAATCAGTGATCGAAACCGCTGCAGAAACAGCAGGCTGGATTTTATTCAGTGAAAGGTGTAATTCTACCAGTGTAAAAAAATGCTATACCAGTTCATGCCAGCTGAGATCTAATTCTCTATATTTCGCATTTTTTATGCATTTTGCCTTTCTATCCCCAGCTTTCCTGCCAGCACCTGACTGCAAGCAGCAAGGTCTGTACTCAGAACTGCCAGGAGAGAGGAAATTTGTTGTCCAGAAGGCTGAAATTTCAACTTGCTTAGCAGAAATGGGACTAGCTTCCTCCACCCGTGGCAAACCTGCCTGGGTGATCCTGGCAGCAGCTTTCACAGGCCACGCAGACTGCAACTAATGGTTAGGTTGGGTGTTCCCAGGTTTTCTCCTGACCAGACATTTGACATCTTGCATTTGCTCTGCATAGATTTTAATTTGTAAAGTAATTCCTTATGGAACCCTTTGCTTACCCACAGCTGTCATGCTTGCAGTCGCCCGCCTCAGAATTTGTCCTCTTCCACTCGGAGGCAATAGCCTTTTTGCAGGAAAATAGTCCCATTCCTGCCAAACAAGTTGAAATTTTAGCCTTCTGGACAACAAATTCCTTCCTTGGCCTTATTTTACCCCTGTGGTGAGCATGGAAACCTCCAGCCACGCTCCACAGCTTAGCGGTTACCGTTTCCCCACCTGCAGCAACAGAGCACTGGCCAGTGAGCCCCTCTCCAGACACCAGGAAAGGTCTTTACTCCAAAGCGGAGAAGGCAGCTGCAGTCCTGCAGGTTGGGAATCTGATGTCCCGGCACCACCCGATTACCTGGCTAGGCCAAGAACGCTCTGAGCTGCCTCTGTGCAAAGCTTTTCTCTTCCACAGCTGCTATGGAAGAGGCTGGACATGACTCCAAGGTCTCTAATGCTCACTCAGCCAAACATAACCACCATCAGCTGAATTGTGTCCGTGGCTCTAGATGCCTTGCTAACCAACAGCTAGTCTCCGGAGGCAATGCTTCAGAGGTTTCCCTGCATTCCACCTGCACGTAACAGCTTTTTGCTTGTCCGTGTCAACCACAAGCCCTGACATCCCATGGATGGGACGCACCAGCACGGCTCTGTACGCAGCCTTTGCTCTGCCCTTCCTGCCCTGCGCTGCCAGCTCTTTCCTGCAGAAAGGAAGCAGATGTTTGCTCTTGCATATTCAGACCTAAAACCCAGGATAGCCCCGTCTCGTGTGGCTGTAGAGTTCCTCTTGTAATCTGCTCCAAAGTATTTCCTGTTATGCTCAATTAATGGGTTTGCTCTTCCTCCTTTCTGCTGCATGACTGCTCATCCAAAACACTGGCGATGCTTAATTTAGTGGAGTGGATGCTTCCAGATCCACAGCCCAAGGACTTCTGTCAGGGTACTCAGCTTTTTAACTGATGTGCAGTTTTGCTCCTACAAATATCTTGCGAGGCTGGGTGAACGAAGGACGAGCATCCAAGAAGAAAAGAGTTCCCCAAGTATTTGCCCAGCTCTGAGGAACGTAATTAGTCCAAAGTGAAGATGCAGGCCTGGGCTATGGATGTATTACTCCTTTTCTCATAATACTGCTCTGAGTTCTCAGGACTCCTCGCCCCTTCCCAATAATAATATTATTCCCCTTTTGCAGCCATTCCCCGAGAAGCACACCCTTTCCCCCTCCACGCACACTCACTGACACAAACCAGCAATCAGTTCAGTAGCTTCAACCACAGCCCTTCACGTTTCTCAGGAGGGAATAAAGCAAGGACTTGATACCACAGCCTGGTCCCTGACCTTCGCAGAGCTACATCAGGCTGAAGAGCTGGCTCTGCAACCCCGGCACACCAACTGCTGCAGGGCAGGGACACAAGCACCATCTGACACACGCAGCTGCGCTCAGCTGCAGACGGGAAGGAACTTCAGCCGCAGCCTCTTCTGTACCTGCCTCTCTCCTAGCAATGGCCACTGCAACCAGCTGTGTGGACATTTGTTCATCCACGCAAACGACAAGTAGCCGAGCGGTAGGGAAGCAGCAATCAGAAAGCAGAAGAAGAGAAGGCTTGGCTGAAAAGTCTGCTGGCTGGCAGGGTTTTATCTTGTGCCCGGAAACCTGCAGTCCTGGACATGCCTGAGCACACCAACGCAGCCACAACTCCAAGCAGCGCAGTTGGGGGGGAAGATTTAACATGCTTTTTTTTTTTTTCTTCCTCCTGGGCAGCTTTGAGAGAAGGCTGGTGGCAACATCTCGATGTGATAATTGTGATGGAAGAAGCAAAAGGAACAGGAAAGCAGCATAGAAACAGAATAAACTTGAATCCCTTAATAGAGGGACCTGGAGGATGCCTCCAGGGAGCTTCTGCCCCCCTCGTTCTCTCCTTTTGACATTGTCCTGTCCGTGTCACGCCGCAAAGCAACAGCTGCCCAAAACGGCAGGCGAAAGAGAGCCCTCACATGCAGTAATTTCCTGGTGAAGACACTGTGTCCCTGGATCACTGATTAATCGGAGCCAAAGGCTGAAGAGACAAATGTCAAAGGCCAGAAATGGCAAAGGGTTCTCCGCAGAGCCCAGGAGAGCTGCAGCCGGGGGTACCCACCTTCGGACGCGAGCGGCGCTGACCCCGACGGCACGCAGCCACGCCGCTGAGCTCGTGTACCCTGCTTGTAGAAGGACTTATTCAATAAAGCCTCGCCTTGCACTGACACCACCACACGATGGCTGGTTCAGCGCTGGTTCACGGCATCCAGCTCAGTGTGGCACCAGGGTCACTCTCCTGTCTCGGAGCGAGGAGGACAGTTGTTGGCATGAAAAAAGTAGAAATATGTGCGTGGGAAAAAAATTATTCACTGTCTCTGAGAAGTATGGCTAGTGTAACCTACATAGGGGATTCAAAATTACACAAGCAATAAAGAGGTAATTACGTTCATGCTAATGTCTTCAACTGGTCTGGCAACACACGCTGGCATAAGACCAGGAAGTTATAGCAGCAAGGTGATTAGGGACAGGTAACAGCTAAAAATATAGAGTGAGATTAATTAATAATTGATGGTGTAGGTAGAACACTGCAGAAAGTATAATTAATGCTGAACAAACTTGATATAACTCTGTCTTGTTAAAGGCTAATAAAATGTTTCAGTGCTCTCCAGGATCTGCGTTTTTAAAACTCGTGGGATCAGACCATCCACTAATGCAAATCTGCACATCTCTGCTGGCTTCAGCGGAGAGGAGACCGTTTGTCCCCTCACGAAGTCACACTAATATTTCCCGACCACGCTTTGCCTGTCTGTGTTTGCACACACTCATGTCGTACACGTGTGCAGCCCTTTGTTCTGTTCATACAGTTTCATCTGGATGGTCTTTTGCAAACCTTACGAATTATAACATACTGTGGAAAGACATACATTAAAGTTATGAAACTTCTTAACGACTGGAATTGCCAGCCAGTGATTCAAGTTGGCCAAAAATAGCCATCGTCCCAAGTTATGGAATCGGAGCCCTGAATCCCCAGATGGGCGAGCAGCAACTCACTGACAGTAATTGCTGGATACTGAATAGCCAGAGCCTGTGTCCACAGCTGCCTGTAGTGCGATTTCCAAAGCTCGCAAGAACTGACAGGCAGAAAAATACTCCATTTGTCCATGAACTTTTCAAGAGCCAGGGATCCTCTAATCCCCGTGGCACTTGGAAGGTTGGTAGTGCTGGCTGCTGTCCCCAGCTGCAACAAATAATACCTGAACAGCAGTAAAACCCAAGTCCCAATAACCAACACCATCCCGTTCAGATCAAAGAGGCTGAGCTGTCTGCCTCAGATCACAGAATGGAAGAGCACAGACGTGTATGACTAACACTTAGTACGAAGCACTTATTCAAATGCTAGCCCAGCATAAAGACATCGAAGAGAACATTTTTATGTCCTACATAGGCGCAATGCATAGGGATTGTATTTGCAGAAGGTGATACCTGCAGAAGAACGACGAGCAGAGAGAACCAGGCCACCCTCAACGCCAATACAACAAGCCCTCTTCTTGGTATTAATCCCGAGACTGATCGATCGCCTGCCCTGGCTCCTGCTGTGATCATTTCCTGACTTCAGCTCTCATTGAAAACCATTCCAGACCCCAAGCCTGGGCATTTGAGAAACTTCAAAGAATGAGCGTGACAGGACTATGAATGGGCTTCAGAAAATTAAACTGATCAAGCCCAAGCTTAGAAGTCCAGCTTAGTCCTGAGCTCTCTCTCCCTTGACTTTAAAGGGAGCCCAGAGACACCAGCTGCCTTATTGCTCAGCTACACGGCTGTCTGAAGCTGGGTGCAACGAACACCCTGTTAATTAGCACCATAGCTCCAGATAACAGGCATGCAGGACTCCTTAGTCCTACCAGTGACTTTGCTCTGCCCTTGAAGAGGACCAATACACACCTCACAAGGCCAGTGTGAAGATTAATTAGGTAGTATTTGCAAAGTGCTTTGAACATGGGAAACTTGAGCTCTCTGTGCCTCTGTTTATACATCTGCTAGGTAAGTACCGTAATACCTACTCTAGAGGGTTGACAGTAAGCTTATTTATTTTTTTGTTTGCAAAGCACTTGGAGATCCTAGATGAAAAGTGCTGCAGAAACATCGAGTGTTATTGTTATTAGGCAGACACGCACTAGAAACTTCTTGGCCAGCTCTAGATTCCAGGAATAAAGTGGGAAAAATCAAGGGCCAGCTCTCGATCCAAGGCTGGCCTCCTTGGGCTGTGTTTTGCCAGTGAAGGAACAACTGATGAACCAGATTTTTTTAACCGTGCTGACAGAGGAGGATTCCAGCCAGCCGGCGCCGATGTGATGGGTTACTTGCACCGCTGTAGCACTGAGGCTGATTAAACTGGTGTCCACACGCGTGTTTTAAACAACGCCTGCAGTTACTTCCTGGGAACAGTGCAGCACATGAACCACAAGGGTTTATTTTAATCACCATAAACTAATGGATGTTCGAAGGCGTTTGCTTTCATCATGGGGTGCTGCCATGTGCCTTCAAGCTCCCAAGGCAACCAGTGATAAAGCTAACCGCAGGAGGGCAATGGCTGCCTCTTGTTCTTTCGCAGAAGCGAAATGCATCTTCTTTCTGGAGACATCTCACCCCACCAAATTCTCCTCTGCTCGGCATAATGAGGGCATCACTCTTTGCAGGTAGTTTTTGAAGTAGCTAATTATGCTGTGCTGTGGGAAGCTGCTGCACATTCCTCATCCTGTGGGTGATCCAAGAGAGTTTAACTAGGAATAATGGGACAAAACTGTGCACAGAATACATTAAGCCGAGCACCAGGCAAAACCTCCTGGCAGGGATGCATACGCATTAGGTGGTGCTTGATGAGAAATAGGAAAGGGATCGTTTTAAACTGGACAGGACACAGCACCAGTAAGTCAACGATCCCTTGTGGGTGCAATAGCTCTTATTAATCTCTTATGGGACCTGATACTGGGACATACCCTTCACCGAAGGGAAAACAGAAAGAAATAAGGAGACCTCTTTATTTATACAACTGAAGCTGTGTGTGCAGCGCACCTACTTGGCTAGGAGTAGGAGACAAACTAATCATGAACTGACAGCCTGGAATGGAAGAGCTTTAACCAGGCTTGGAAAGAGAAGGCAATAAACACACCATGTGTTAACTGAGCGAGGGTAGAGGACCAAGGAATAGCTTTTGCCTCATCTTACTCCAAAAGATCCAGATACACAGAAGGAGCAGGCACACGGAAGAACTTACTGAACTCTCCAGTTCCTGCTCCAAAAGGAGGAACCTCACTGCAAGGTCAAAGGAGGACTCCTTTCCACGGTGTTGGAAGGTCTTGTAACCTAGGGCTTGGGAAAAGGCACCAGGAGCTCTTCAGTTAAATTAGTAGAAAGTGAGACACACTTTCTTTCAAGTTATAACAAGAACAGATAGCAAAGTGTGCAAAAAGAGTTCAGGAGTTCGTGTCCGAGTTTTGTGTCGCAGCCTTCTCCCAGTGCAGACACACTTCCAGAACAAGGTCAGTGAGAAAGGAACATCTATCAAAATGGTGACATCTTTTCCACATTCTCCTGGTAACGTGTGGAAGGAAGAAGTCATTTTTTTTCTGAACTTCATTTTTTTTTTTTCTTCAGGTCATATCGCTTTTTATTCCTGACTAAACACTAAAAAGTGTCAGGAGCGCATCACTATTTTAACTGCTCATAAACAGCAAGGAGAAAATATATCCTAGCATATACGCTCGTTTTTCTTCCCTTCACTAATACTCTTGACAGTCTCTTTTACAACTTCTTAACACAGCAAAATCGTGCCTCAGACAGCTGACCTGTGCTTGGTTTTTTGCGGGTCATTCTGATCTGTACTTGAATGCGAATGTTTTTCAAGTCAGCCCTTCAAGTCTCAAAATAATGCAGTTCTCCGGGGGAGCCCACCAGCTGCACTCAGATGGATTTTAGGATGAGATTCCAGCAGGGCTGGGTCTAATCAGAAAATCAGGACACTGCTTCCTAAGGCTCTTTTGTTTGTCTGTTTAACATGAAAGACAGAGCGACTCATTTGAATATCGCAGGATTAAGAAGGATAAACCTGACCAGCACGTTTTAACAATTTCCGAGCCATAAAGAAGTATCAAGAATCTTAGGGAGCTCCAGGCAAGTACTGCACCATCAAAGCCTGGGGATCCCTGCTCACAGGCTGAGGATGCAGTGGGAAGGAACAGAGATGCCTTCCTGCATCCTTGGGGGGCCCAAGAAGAAATGGGGAAGCTTGGGTCCAATGCTATACGATGCTAAACAAAAAGCTGTGCCACAGAGACCTGCTGTCTTTCGGGGTCTCCCTCCTCTGACTGAGCTGCCCAACAGCGTGCAGCTGATGTATTCCCCAGAACTTTTAATACCCAATGTCTTTACTATACGTGATGGTTCACAAGTGAGACACACACACGTACAGAGCAGGATCACATCAGCTTTGCTTCCTTCCGAGCCCAAGCTGAAAACATGAGGGCACAGACCGAACCATGCTTTGTGCAGTAGGTCATTTTCCCAAATCAGGGACCAAGATTCCCTAACGAATAACCACAGCAGGAAGAAAAATACAGCCCCACACTGAATCCCAGTACCTTGCAACATATGACCATCTCTACCTGCTTGATCTGAGCTTCACCTATCACTCCCCACCCCAGGGACGAAGAAGGTTTCGAGACTGTGAGCAAACAGCATAGGTTATCTTTGTGTTGTACGCATTTCAGGCTTTGCCTGAGGCACTCAAAGATAGTCTGCAAAGCTGTCTGGAATCCCTTGGTGTTTGTTAGCAGCTGTCAGTCCCAGCAAGTGGCAGTGATAATGAAGAGTCTAAGTGGAAGAGTGAATTTAGAAAAAAAAAAAAAGAAAAAAAAACAACCCCAAACCAAAAAATCCTGGCAGGAAGGTTCCCAGCAACAGAGCTGCAGGCAGCGCTGCGTTTTGAACCCTCATCCGCCAGGGTTGCGGTCCCAGCAAAGACAAGAGCTACATCAGTCCCTTGGATCTAACAGCCCCTCCAGCTCTGCAGGAAGGCAGAAGCGTCAGGCTTTGGCAAAGCAAGGATGAAGGAGGAGCACACGCAGGCGCCTGCCCTCAGCCCTCTTGCCCGCAGCGTCTCGCCCCAGCCGGGCTCTGGCAGGGAGAGGTCCCTGCTTAGGGCATCAACTGCTACAAGAGCAACAGAACCGTTATCTTTATGGAGAAAGAACCATGTTTAAAAGAGGGCAAAAATCGTCCAAGACAAGGACATTGTTCTTTCCCTACTGAACCTGACCACAGGCAGTTCTTCTCACAGCACCCTCCAAGGAAGGAGACAGAACAGGAAACAGATACTGAGAAAATCTCATACTACTCAGAGTGATATTCAGGCAGCCCCAGTACCACCACATGCTCATGCCGTGTTTTCCATGAGCTGACTCCAGTCTTCCCCAGCACCTTCCCAAAGGAATGTGAACCTGGACCTCCGGCTTTGGCCCTCTGACTTGCCCCAGGTCCCAGGCAGCCTGGGCAGGGCACGGCACGCTAACCACTGACTGTCCTTCCCACAAGCCTCTAAGTGCACTTTGGATAAACTTCACTGGACAGGATCATAAATTCTGTCTAAATAAGAATTAATGATACTAATAATGAAGAGAACCCACAAATCTTCAGTGAAACCAATGAGTATTTTGGGAGACAAATGACTCTATTACCGAGGCTATCGGAGAAGCTGTGAACCATAGCCACAGCGAGTACAAAGCAATGGTGCTCCCTGAAGCTGAGGAAACGGTGCCAGTTTGCAGCCCCAGAAGACCTAGCCCCTTCTGAGTTTTTAAAAAAAGCCTTCAGTGACTGTACATGGTCTTTGCTTGTCCCCGAGTCATTATGAATAACAACGAGTAATTGCTGCTCTACCACAGACAAGGCAACCAAGGTTATAGGATTTGCTTCATGTACGATCAACAAGAGACTAATAAAAAAACCAAACCAACAACCAGAATCCAAATCTACCTTGCAAGGCAGTGCTAGGGCCAGCTCCCCAAACCTACACCCTCCAGTCTTCACCATGCAGGAACCAGGACCATCAGACAGCAACAACTTCTATTCCAGCAACGCAAAACCTGGCTGCAGCTGCATCTCCGTCACCGAACGCACTGCAGCTCCAAAAGCTTCCTCTAACGTGGGGGGAAGGAGAGAGCAGGTGAAATCACTGTCCCTTTTTCCTCACTGCCCTTTCTCTGAACAAACTGCCTAGAGTGACACGAGACACAAAAGCGATTTCTACCATTATAAATATCTGCAATGTCCCCATAACTTCATACACCAAAGGCTTCAAATGCTTCCTTGAAATTTTCCATGGAAATGGGGCTCTGGTTCCAACCTCCCAGCTCTGTCCCCTTGTGCACAGAAGTATGCAAAACGGCCTCTTTTTGATACAGATATCTGCCACTTTTGGCTACTCTGTGAAGTGAATCCCTCGATTGTGCCATAATTGATGGGCAGGCTGCGAGACAGGTGACTGGCAGAGTAATTGAAGCAATGTCCCTTTGGTGATGAAGGGATCATGCAGCATCTGTATTATCCTGAAGGTCTCCGCTACCCAATCTTCTCTCCCTTGCTGTCTGGATACAGCTCTTCAGCGCCCAAACAATCCACGCACAAAGACAGGGGAAGAGCAAAACCCTAAAACCTCATCGCACTGCAGGAGTGCGAGTAGCTCCAGACCCGGGCAGGGCTGCAGTCTGATGTACACATACATACGTTCAGCAGATCTCTCTCAAAAATACTCCATGGGACACACGTTTATACACCTAGCTAAACCAAGAGAGACAAAACGAAACTGGTGAAGGGGCTGGAGCACGGGTCTGATGAGGAGCGGCTGAAGGAACTGGGCTTGTTTACCCTGGAGAAGAGGAGGCTCAGGGCAGACCTTATTGCCCTCTACAACTACCTGAAAGGAAGTTGTGGCGAGCTGGGGACTGGCCTCTTCTTGCAGATAACTAGTGACAGGACAAGGGGAAATGGCTGCAAGTTGGGCCAGGGAAGGTTCAGGTTGGAGATGAGGAGAAAATTCTTCTCGGAAAGGGTGGTCGGGCATTGGAACGGGTTGCCCAGGGAGGTGGTGGAGTCACCATCCCTGAGGGTGTTTAAGGAAAGGTTGGATGTGGTACTTAGGGACGTGGTTTAGTGGGTAATAGGTGGTGGGGGGATGGTTGGACTAGATGATCCTTGAGGTCACTTCCAACCTTAATGATTCTATTCTATTCTACTAGAAAGCACGTGCGTGCTTGCGCACACGCAGACGCGCAGCACGGATGGTTACAGCATCACCATGAAACAGCGCTGCGCGTTCCTGTGACAGATGAACGGATAGCTTTGAGTCCGGTGCAGGATGTGACTCTCCCTAGGAGAGGAGACAGTCCTTGTTTCTAACAGCGAGGTCTCTAGTCTGAGAAGTCCCAAAAGCTCACTCACCCCACACACACTTTGCAGGAACCCCCAGGCTCAAGCTGCAGGTTGTGGTGGGTTCAGAGGCACCCAGGGGCTTTAGCGCAGCCACCTGCCAAGCCAGCAGTAGAAGACAAAGGCCACATCCCTGTCCCAGTGGAGGTTTCGAAGCCTTCCTCCACCTACCCCGCCAGAGGGAGTGCTGCAGAACTGAGCACTATTAAAAATATACATGAAAATAGCCCCTGAGCTCATCCATTTTCAGACTGGCTAATTTGTCCCCAGGGACTGGCTGGAGGGGATGAGGGGAGGGAACCAGCACTTTCTCTTCTGTTATAAAAATAACAAAAAGTGATGAATGACCCTCACTGCTCAGGATGGGAAGCAGAAGCTTTTTTCAGCCTGAGATAAATTACTCCTGTCACGGCAGGTAGCACAGCGATTTACCCACAATATACCCAGGCCAGCTCCTCGGCGACCTGGCCGGACCAGCCTCGCTTATCTCATCTCCAAAGATTTTGTCTTGTTTAAAACCAAAATGAGACCAATTGGGGAACAAGAGGCGAGGCTGCGTCTGCTCCCAGCGGCGGGCAGGCAGGCCCGCCGGCGATCCGAGGAGACGCGTTTACATCACCCCGTGCTTTCTGCTACGAGCGGACCTAATTGCAGCACACGAAGACAACAGACTCCATCGCTCCTACCAAACCCACGCGCGCCTCCACACGTTCCTAACGCCATCTATTGGCATTTCTTCCTATTAACTTTCTACCAACCCACACACGGACAAGGCGCGTTTCTCTTTGCAGGCAGTAGCTGGAAAACTGTGACTCAGGCGGAAAAGCTGACAGCACGCAGGAGACGCAAACCCAGCGCTCAGTGCCGGGTTTGGAAAGGGCTGGCTTGGATTTTCTCTGATTGCATGTGGAACACCCATTACCTACCAGGCATCGAACCCCACATGCAAGCTAATAGATTCATTTATTCAGGACAGGGAATGGATAGATTTAGTTTGATTTTCTTTTCATAAGCCTTCCTCCCCGAGCTACATTTCCCTTTTCATTAATGTGCTGATGGAGGAATAAACTTTTAACTCCGAGGATCAGACCTGTCAAACAGAATCTCCTCTGCCCCCCAGGAAGGGAGGGGACCTGGGGCAGAGGGGGCTCCCAGCTAAGGAAGCAGGCTCGGCAGGTAATTTTAGGAAAACCTCTGCAGCCAGTCACGCCGAGGGTTTTTTCCTCCACGGGAGGTTTAGATGTGCTTCTAACTTGTTCATTTGCAGTGCCTAACACAGAGCATGCTGCAACATCCCTCTTAGGAACAGAAACGCACCTCGGGGGGGCAACAGGAAAGAGACAAAAGGGTGGGGAGAAAGGTGTGTAAGTAATAGGGATTCGGACAAATACTCATGGGAGAAGGGAAAACCTGGCCTTACGGGAAGAGATACTGCAAGAAAGTTTAACTGAAGAACTGAAAGCATCTCTTGGGATACAGTTAGTGAGACCCCAAAAGAGATTCATTCGGAACCCGAGTCTGCCCTTGCTCACACCGTGTCATTGCACTTGCTGCGCTTGGGTGAGCTTTCCTGGAGGGTGGTTTCTGTATCTGAACAACACAAAGCACAGCCTATGTTCTTGCATTTTGCATAAAAGCATAGAGGGAGAGTGTTCCCACGCTTGTGCAGGCACCCAGCCTCAGACACAGCCACAGAGCTGCTCTTCCACTCCGCACAGAGTTGTTTTCTTTGCCTACACATCTACACGTGTTACGGTGATGTACACACAAAACATCTCTAGATCTTGCTTCCTGCAAATACACTTTACAGGCGAGGCATGCATCTAAGGAAGATCTATTCATGTACATGAAGTCATTCTTATCCCCCCCATCCATCTTCATCATGGAGGTGAAAGATCCCTAGCAGAAAAACCACTCAACTCGCCCTTATGAAACCAGCTCCTTCCCCTTGCTCCACAACTTTGTTCCAGTTTAACAACTTTAAGGCCAGATGATGAACACAGTGCAAGCAGAGGCCAGCCAAGCTCTGATCAATAGTATCTGACAACACAGTAACCAGCCCTTTTTCACTCTTCAATTTAACTTTGGGCTTATGCTATGAAGAAACAGCGTACAAACCAGGGTACCAACTGGATAGCAGTTGGCATTGTAGTCTTGCAAATGAGAGCAGCACTGGGTTTATCCACACAAAGAAGAAAAATCCCTAGACAGTCTGGAGTTCAGTTCTGAGTCATAGCCATAAATCTAGGCAACTAATGCAAAGCTGAAACAAATCATTAAGAAAATAATAATTTTTGGGCTGCACAGGAGCTGCAAAACCCAGGGAGAAGGACAACAGGACCCCACAGACACATCACGGAGCTGCTGGAAGGACGAGTGTGTGATTTTAAATAAGTTTTCTAGTCAAGACAAATCCTTCTTACCAGAGTGAAATGCTGTAACACCTTCAGTTTCATGCTTGAGACAATTCCTGTGTAAATAGGGTGTGAAAAACCACAACATCAGATGGGGTTTCTACCCACTTTGCTAATTACATTCTCTGCCGGTTTGCTCTTTATGTCGTATTTCACACTGGTGCAAACTGCATCAGTGGGACAGAGATCTGCTTCAGAAAGCAATACGGAATTTATAGACTTGAGTGGAAAATTTGCCAGAGGCTGTATTGTCGGAAGGGTGGGGGGGAAATAACATATGATACACCACCATTACTATAATTAGTTATTTTTCATAGTCATTAAGTCATAAATCCTACTTGGGGCTCATACAGATCGACAAAGAGCAGAACGCAAAGAACAAGTTTATGGTACCAACCAGCCATTGAGTAACCTCCACTGGATGGAGCACACCGAGCAAAACCCAGTCGCTACAGATTGTGTGGGGGTCTAAGCTCGCTTACCAAAGGCTGGTGGCCCCAACAGCCCCAGCTAATAACCCGCACGTTTTCCCTGCGGAGGCTTCGCAGCCCTCAGCAAGCTTTGCTGGTCTGATGCCAGTTTTAGCAGAACCCAGAAAGGGCAATTTTGAAAGTAGCTCAGATCTGACTGCGACACGCTGCTGCGCTTACTTGCAAGGGGCGTTATCTGCAGGAGTGTAGGCACGAATTCATTCCTTAATTTGCCACGCTACCTTTCCCTCTAAGCAAGACCACGGCTACAGCCATCGCAGGAACCAAAAGAGGGATGCGATAATCCCATCTCAACCTCTCACGGCCAGTTTACTACCTCCTCCTCAGCCACCACCACGAGCCTTGCCTGGAACTTTCAAAACAGAGTGGTGCTTCTGACCTTCCCAGGGGCTTCCAGGGTTAATAAGCCAAAAGGTTTGTGTGTGAGGAGTAAATATGCTTGTTTAGCACCATACTCTGCCTACCACGGGCCAGAGACCTTTCTCCATACTAATGCCTGCTTGAACAAGAGCAGTCTCTTAGAAAATAATCCAAACTTGAAAGAAAAATTCTGCACTCACACAGAATCCACCACAGACCTTGGGCAGTTGTTCCAGTAATTATCCTCAGAAGCAAAAATATGTACCTTCTTGGTTTGAATTTCTCTCAGCCGAGCTCCTGACCCCTGGACTTGCTCTTGTTTTATCCCAGGAAAATAGAAAGAAAATTAGCTTTATTGACTTACAGCAAGCTGCTCCTCGTTTATTCCAGGTATACAAGAAGAGAATCAGCCCCACTGGAGTTACCACTGATTTACAATAGGTAAGTAGGTACACAATTACTTTTGGTGATTTACAACCGAGTTACCTGTTATTTATTCTAGGTATTTAAGGATATATCCACATGGGGGCCCTAAGGAAAATTAAACCAAATTAATTTTAAAGTAGATTAGTTAAACTGTGTTAGACCATGACACAAACCCTCCTCTTCTGAATTAGAGAGGCCTTAATTCATTTTAGTTCATCTTAACTCCTTCCCCAGCGAGAAGAAACTCAGCCCAAGCGGTGGTACTAGGGAATTACAACGACCAAGTAGGAGTTCCCACGCTTGAGCTCATCTGAAAAGCGATCACTGCTGCTTTACGCTAGGCAGAAGAGAGCAAGTCCCACCGACCTCAGTGGTGCAAAATCTCTGACCTGCAGTAGAGAGCCCTTACGCCCGGGGCAGGTTAGAAGAGCACAGGAAGCAATCACAATCTTTATTAATTTCTACCGGCTCACTCCCAGCGCCCCTCCCCAGGCCTTCTGCTCCCCCAGCCTGCTCCAAAGTGGCTGTTCCACTGTGGGGGTAGGATGGGGTTATTACACTTTACTTAATGTTTCTGTCTGAAGTTCTCTGCTTTAGCTGCTTGATCTCTCCTCCCAGAGCTTCGGTTTTTAACCAGAGGGAGCACAAGGCTGAGGAAGGGCCAGGGTCCTGCGGAGCGACCCTGCGATAGCCCTTTGGGTGCAGTGCAGGCTGCAGAGACAGAGGGTGCTGGCCAGCGGCTTTGGAGAGGCGGCTACGAGCCTCCCACGCCCACACTGCCTTCTAGCCACAGAACAGTCCTCATGGAGATGTCCTCATGGAGAGCCCTCCTCCATACTGAGGGCCAGACCCCCACCCCCTGGCAGGAAAGGCAGTGCCAATCTAGGGATGAACCAAAGACATGAGCCATCTAAGGGAGAGCCTTGGATTCCAGCTGAGAGTCAGAAGCGGCACAAACTGGCCAGGAAAAAGGTCCATTCCCTTCCACCTTTCGCTCTCTCACACACCCTCCCACTCCCTTATTCTTTCTCGCTCCATATCTTCCTCCCTCCTTCCTTTTCACTCTCATACGATGCTTGTCCCCTGTTTCAAGCGCTCTCCTTCACCACCTCAGCTCACACACGCTCTTCCTTGCACAAGAGAGCAAAAATCCCGTCCTTTCTCCTTCACTTACTCTGCTTTTCGCTTACATCCCATCTTTCCTCTGTGACCTTTTTCTTCCTGCCGGTGCTCCGCCAAGCGTGCCCAGGAAGGCAGCTAGCAGCGCGAGAGGTTGGAGGAGGTAATAACAAACAGTTTCAAGCAAAAAGTTCCCAGCCATAGGATCAGCCTGCCTAGATGAAAGATGAGGGAAGACAAACACGTCCCCAATAACACCACGGTTACTGCCAAACAGGGGAGTAACCTTTTCCAGAAGAAAAAGAGCAAAGCATTCAGCTGTCATTAGCCATATGCATTTAAAGCATTTTTGAACTTCTCTATCAATCACCAGGCTGGAACATGAATTTTGGAAGGCACTGGCTATTTGCAGATGACAATAAGCTTTCTCGTGGCCTTTTCTTCCCTTTCTTTAATGAACAGTCACCCCAAATAACGGGGCTAGGTTTCCTAAGCTAATTATGTTTGCAGGCACGTGAGCAGTGTGCCCAACTGGGCTGCACTGGGGCTACCAGTGATGACCCTCCTGTGTGCTACCAGAAAAGACATCAGAGCTCCTAATCAGAGCTGATCGGTCATGGCTTCACCGCAGTCTCATTACTGGCTCGTGGCTTTAACAGACTCACTATAATTGTTCAATCATTTCAAAGTTATGAATTCCAAATGATCAGATATTAATTACAATTTCACTTTTGATTTCAGGGCATGAATCCATAGAACCACTTGGGTTGGAAGAGGCCTTAAAGATCATGTGGCTCCAACCCCCTGCCATGGGCAGGGACACCCCCCACCAGCCCAGGCTGCCCAAAGCCCCATCCAACCTGGCCTTGGGCACTGCCAGGGAGCCAGGGGCAGCCACAGCTTCTCGGGGCACCCTGTGCCAGGGCCTCAGCACCCTCCCAGGGAAGGATTTCCTCCATCTGGAGCTTGGCAGGTCTGAGGAGAGAAGTGACATGCCACAGCTAGGACAGACTACCTGTGGCTCTGCCAGGGGCCAGCATCCAGGGATGCCCAACACAGCTGCTGGCATCAGCCTTCAGTTTGGTACATGCTCATCTGCCCACCTGGGACAGCACTCATTAAAAGGGAAAAAAGCTTTAAAGACTGCAAAAGTGTTTTAGGTTTTTTTGTTTGGTTTTGGTTGGTGGGTTTTTTGCCTTTTACAATAACCTGCAAGTGCACATTACTCACAAAGTCAAGTAAAGCAAAGCTCTCAGATGTGTGTGATTATAAGGACACAGCAGTGTTATCGCTGCTACAGATAAAAATCAAATAAGGTATTTTCCAAATCTAACAGACTATGCCAAGTTTGATGATTCACTTTTTTTTTTTTGCTTCCAGTTCCTGGCGTAACATTATTTTATGAGAAACTCAGCCTTCAAGAGAACAGAACAAAAATTCAGCTTCCCATCCACCGGCCTTTGAAGAAAGTCTTCTAAATGTGACTCCAGTGTAAATGTTCAAAATTCAGCAGTTAAAAGAGGAGAGGTCACCGCTGGAGATAGGATGACCTGCATTTTAAAGCAAGGGTGCTGGCTGGCTGGGGCAAACTTTAAAATTAGGGACTAGTCCAGTCACACTGCAAACAAGACCTGAATTTAAATTCACCTAAGTACTGGGGGTTCAAGGAACTTGCCAGCTTCACACCAAGTCTAGACTGCAGTTCAGGACATTCGGATGCGGAGGGTGACCGTGCAGTACAGGCATACCCTCTATCTGCACAGCAACTGCACAAGGCATCCAGGTCTTCTAGATGCTTCCAGTGGTATAAATAACAACATGAGACTCCATTGCTTTCAAACACAAGAGGTCTGGCTGAAATGCAGCCTCTGAAGTAAAAAACTGTGTTTGAGGTGCTCGTCTTGAGACGACAGGGGGCCAAGTGGACAAAAGGAATGTGTCAACGTTGCAAAGACTATGAGAAAAAGAGGGGAAATTTAACAATACACAGGTCTTGGTCTGCACTGCTGAACAGGGGTGAATTTCACCTTCAGTGAATTACAGCACAGCTGAACTGTGCTTTTTTTTTTTTTTTTAAAATATACAACCTAATTGCAATCTAAATGCAGTAGAGCCCGGCAGAAGCGGAGCAGCCCGGCAGTATCTCTCTGCATTAGCTGCTGGGTTATGAGCAAGGGAGACATTTATTGCCCCATACATTCCCAGGATAATCGCTTCGCTGACGCAGCCCGTGCACCATACCTCCTGGATAACGGGCTAAAGCATCACTTATTAGCCCAGCTGCACCTTGTGAGCAGCTTGGAAACTGCAGAGCCAAGTAGTACATGGAGTCCCAGGTTCTGCAGCCTGCTCAGCACAAGCCATCCAGAGGAGGAGGATAAATAGAGGATAAATAGAAAGAATGTAAGGTTTGTTTTTTCAAACACACCAATGAGATTGGCAAGGCCCAATTCCTGCCAGATTTTAATGAGACTTAAGTACTTAAGCTGCTCAGGAAATCCCTACTGACAATAAATGCACCATGGGTTCATACGTACCCATGGCATGCATGTTTGGAAGCCAGAAAAAGCAGCAGGCTGCTCTGGCTGAATAAATACTTCTGTCTCTCCCCTCCCCAGCCCGCATGCATCTGAAGATCCCGTTGTCTTGTTGAGTGCAAGAAAGTTCCTGAGTTCCCACTGAAACTCTTGGATTTACCTTCTGCTCTGTTGCCAGCTCAGCAGAGATCTGGGTGAAGTATTTCTGCCACCAACCCAGTTTTCCCATGAGGATAACAGTCTAGGCTCTGGGAGCACGACTGTACAGCACAGTACTGTCTGTTCTTGGTGGCTGCAGATCATTGTCAATCTAAGTAGCTGATAAATACTGTTAGCTTCCAAGGGTAGAAAACACAGGCCTAATCCTTAGCTGAATGAATACAGCTTGGATGAAATGATGTCTTAACAGGTCCCAGAGAGCATCACAGACACTCTCCAGCAGGTAGAAACACCACAGTCAACAGTGGACACAAGTAAGGTGGCCTCAACCTGAGTGTACTGCATCTGGAAAGGTCTGCCACAGGTACCATGTTAGGCACTAAGTGCACAGCAAAAACTGTCCTTCGCTTGGAGGATCTCAGTCTGTGTAGAAATGAACAGCAAAAGGAGAAAAGGCAAAACCAATTCACTCGACATCATCCAGAAGTCAGGCAGAAATATAAAAGACCAGATCTTCCCCCCTCTGTTAGTCCAGGCTCCTTTGATCACAGTAAAAACACACGCAAAACATGACACACGCCAACACAAAGCAGTATTTACATTGCGTAGAAACTGCTGGTATGGAGGATTGTATTCTTCCCCTCACCCTAAAAGGGTTTGGTGTCCTCCTCCAGGACACTCTCCTCCAACCTCCTGGAAGCCCATTCCGTATTCTCTGATTCTGGAAGCCAGTCATCCCACTGGTCCATGCTCCACCCATCACACCATGGGTGAAGGTCATCTTTGTCTTTCCCTGGGGTGAAGAGGATGCTTTGTCTGGCATTAGGAATCCATTCAGCCACACTCAGACATAATTAATACAGGCAAATACCAAGAGAAAATGCAGAATAATTATACAGCCGTGCAAGTTAACCCTGTGTTAATTGATTACACAAAGCTTCCTCTGTGAAGAGTACGGTTGCAGCGTTCCCTACCACCTCCACCTTTCACAGAGCTGCTGCTGCAGTTCCTTTCACCTTGAGAGGGGCTTATGTCAAGGCTTGTCTTTGGAACCAGTTTTGTTAAGGAGGAGGAGATAAAGGGAGGGAGAATAATCTCAAAAATCTAATGGATATTATCAAGATGATTTCCTAGCGAGGCTCCACAGAAGAGCTGGACACACTTTTACTGCTATGATTAACAGAAGGCAATAGAGCTTGGAGACCCCAGATCCTGTGGCACTGGAGACTATGCAGCCTGGGACCAGAGAGCCCCAAGGCTTGGGCAACCCTTGCCTGCTCTGTAAGCCTTCCACATGAGGCTTATATCCAGAGTAGCTGGTCTTTATTTTCTTTGGATTTCTAGGAGAGGGAAGGCAGCCATAACAGAGGAAAACAAGCTTATCTGCCAAGTTTGCTGCAGTGAAAGCTCTCCATGAGAGGCAGTGTTTGCTGCTATTTCACCTGGCAGCTCTGAGTCTGGGCTCTGCCCACCCCCCTAGGGCTATCTCCCAGGCCCATTACTGTCCTGGCAAATCTGATGGCTCCTCAATGAGGAAAGCTCTGTTCTGCCACCAGAATTGTTTATTTTCTCCAGAAGCTGTGTGATAAATCAACCTGACACATCCTAGCCACCATGAAGCCTCCTCAGCTGCAAGAAACGTTGTGCAAGGTTTTGTCTGCACTGCTTGGTACATTCTCAACATTTAACTTCTATTTGCAATAGTGACTTGAGCAAGCGGAGATTGATGAGGGTGACAATGCTAACATCCCCTGCCTTCTCCCCATTCACTTCAAGCTGGGAAACCCATCCTGTCTGTACTATTACAGCCCTTCACAGTACCTCCAGGATCATATCGGAAGCATATCCAGCATAAGATGCATGTTCTAACTCTGAAACCCTAATTAATTCTCAGAGCACAGCCACCCCAGTGCCCTCAGACAACTAAACCACAGCTGCTTTGTTCCTACCACAGACAAGAGCTACAAGGTGACTGCTCGCATCCTGCGTGAAGATAAACAGCAGAGAGTTTCCAAAGAGGATCATACCAGATCATAAAGGCAGTCCAAGCTCTGCATGCTGCAAACACCATGAGTTACAGCTAGAAATGCTTATATACTTCACTTGTCGTTGGATTTTCTTCCTTTAGAAGATAGGAGAGCAAGATAAGTAAAAACAAGCAACCCAGATTTAAGCCTCCCTAAGTATGTCCCAAGAACACAAAGGACCTAATCCATGTTTCAGGGCTCCAGATACTATTTTGATGCAAATACTCATAATAACCAAAAAGTTGTTGTATCATCATCCCTTGCTCAGAGATGCCAGGCTCTCAGCAGACTTATTCTAACAGATACATGTGCAAATTTTAAGATCTGGGACAGGCACAAGATGGAAGGGTGTCCTGCTATAAGTGTTAGTACCCATATGGTTCCACCTGTGATTTTAAAAAGTACATATTTTCTCAGTACATCAGCAGCTCTGAGTTTGCACAATCCCTTAATCCCTGGGTGGAAGATCCCCATTATCTGCCCAGTACAAGGCACATTATTAACGGATTACGTTTGCAGCAGGTAAAGGTCATTTTTAATGCTTTTAATGATTTAAAAATGGATTTTCCTTTCAGATTTACTATTTTCAAGAAGCTTGGCTGTGAAAACCATACCCAGTAAGTAATATGCATTAAAAGGTAAAGATTCTACTTGTTCAGTTTCTCCAAAACAGAGCTCAGAAGGGATGAGCTGTAATGTATGGATGCCCAGTGGAGATTTAGAAGCCAGTCAGGGCAGAAAATACAGGCCAGATTTTCAAAGAACCTCCAAAATTAAAAACTTACCTTTAAAGAGCAAGTTTATACACATTTTCTGTCCTCTGAGTATGTAAAAACTGGCTTTGGATGGACAAATACCATCCTTGACTGCACAAATATCACAGGGCATCATTTATTTGGTCTCTTCTGCATAAATTTGGCTGGAAAGTACAAACATCTTCCCGCCCAGCCTTGTGATTAGGTTACGTGATGTGGACAGGAAAATGCTTCTTAAACCTCCCTGCAAGTAGATATCCTCAAAGTCTGACCCACACACAAGTTTACCGAGGGGTTCTCTTTCAAAACGTGGTTTCATTCTGCCAGCACAAGAATTTACACCGACCACAGCCATCTGGGAATTCTTCCCCAGCTCCTTCCCGTTTTCACCTTCTCCTCTGCTTCAGGTCTGCTGCACGGCACAGCCTTCTCCCAGCAGCCCAGAATGGCAGCAGGGCAGGAAAAATGACAGGAACCCCTTAGGATTGAAAAGGTCTGCTGCTGCCACTGCTGTTCCTGAGCTTGTCACTTCGAGAGGTGACACTCCGCAGTTCCAGTACCATCAGTGAAAGGAGCCCAGGAGAGAAGAGCTCCACGAGGCAGTGCCGAACGCCTTGCAATAGGTCTGGGCAGACAGTTCCTGGGGACCAAACAGGGCTGGCTGGGCACAGGTCCCTTTGCCTTTCAGGACACACCTCACAGCAGCACCCTGTGGAACAGCAGATGGCCCAGGTCTGATCTGCACTCCCTGGGAACCAACAGGTAGCTCTTGTGCGGACCTCAAAGGAATCTGGTCCTTACTTCCCAGAAGCTGCCCGCAGCCAGGGACTGCTCCGGCTTTGAAGGGTCCCTCAAGAGCAGGAACGACAAACAGCAGCACTCCATCAGCAGTCACTGAGATGAAATGACTCATTATCGAGTATGATTCTTTTCAGGTTCTCACACGAGCCGTTAAATTGGAAGCACTGAAGCACCTTGCTTTTTATGGGATTTGATTCCTGTTTTCTTTAATATTATTATTTAAGCTTTAAGCCCAGCTACAAGATAGTTCTAAATAAAGGGAGAAGAGAGAGACAATCGCTGCTTTATTATCAGGCTCCACACAGCTCCCCCAAATTGCATTTCTTCTTTCAAGTGTCCCCAGTCTTTTCTCCTGTATTGTGTAGCATCCCTGCCTCTCCAGTGCGATAACAGGAACTGCATCGTTGATGAGGAACCCTTCTGCTCCTCATTAATGCTGAGAAGTCAGAGAGGCAGCCAGAATGACCCAGCTCTCGATGACAAGGAACAACCAGGTACTTGTTCAGACTTATAACGTTGTACCTCACTTTGTCTCCTGCCACACGCACATAGCAAAAAGATCTCAGCAGGGACTTCATACCTTCTAGCATACAGCATTCCCCTCATCCCAAACAGGCTAAGCTCCATTGGCTCCAATGTTCTGGCCTATCATGGCATGCACAACTCAAAGTCTTGCAAGAAAATCACATTCTGTCCTGAGACCTCAGCTAAGGTCAGAGCAAGCTCAGCTGCCCAGGATGCACAGGCTACAAAACCAGCACTTACTCATATGGTTGCATGCACAGACCTTCATGCAAATAGAAATACTTGTTATTTTAGGAAATAACACTAATGCAACATACTGCCTGAGAAAAGAACCTCGGGGAAGCAACAGGTGTCTCCATTAGACCCAAAATGAAGTGTCACTTCCTCAGTGGGACAGTGCTCTCATTCTCCCCATGATTTACCTTCTGGTGAGGTCGCAGTCGCCCACAGCACCATACTGTCTTCCCACTCGGTGAAGAAAACAGCAGGTTGCAGCAGTCCCTCGCTGTCCTGCAAGGTCTCGTCTGTCCTAGAGAATCAACTTGTCTTATCTGACCAAAGGCAAAACTCTTCGGCCTGGAGCCAGTCTCCAATGCAAAGCCGGAATAATCCATTGGAAGGAGTGGAAACACGCCAGAGGAGCTGACATCAGCACCTGGCCCAGGCCACTCAGCAGTTATTCGGCACACGGTGATTTTTATGAACGTGGCATTTTATCTCAGCAATCACATTAGCCTCGCGCTCAGACATTTCAGTCGCAAGCCTTAGTTTCCAGGAGCACAGCACCCTGGGATCTGTTACAGGGTTGATACGAGAGCAGTTGGAGGATTTTCACTCCAAAACAAACGCAAGCTGTTTAGGGCTCCTCAGCAGATGATGCTCAAAGTTGTCTGTGTTGCCTAGCATCTTCCTTTGCAAATCACCTATTGCAAGGACATCCGTGTGCAAACACGCACGTACACATCGCACACAAACATTTGCCCACAGAGCACAAAGCGGATATTCTAAGAGCTTGTCAAGATCTGAGGATTTTCGTAACCACGTAGGTGTAGTGGTGTAAGCAGCTAGCACATGACAGCTGTCACCGTGATCAACACCAAGAGCAGGAGACAGACCTTCACAGCCAGAGGCATGAATCGGTACGGATCGTGCACAGCCACGTGCATAAAATCAGATTCCAAGGAGATCAGGCCAGAAAGCTGCTGAGGCAAGCCAGGCTGGTGTTAAACATGCGCTGTGCTGGCATGGGGTTTTCTACAGATTCAACAACTGGAGCTTTGCATTAGCACAGGGAGCAGAGGAGGCGAAATTCGGGGTCTGGCCCGAAGCCCACAGCGGGGCGAAGCAAAACATCCCCCAACAGCAGAGAGCTGTTGCACAGCCAGCCCTGTGAGTCCATGACAAAACAAGCTCCAGGTTTTTGACCTTGCACCCAGCTCTTTGCAAGGTGCTGATCTTCACATGAAGTTTACATCAAGAGAGCAATGCAGTTCCATGGATTCCTATCCAGTCTGTCACGGCTGGAACAGGTATTCTGAGCACGGTGTGGGTTTTCTGTGCTTCTACATCCATTAACGAGTTGGACAAAAGGCTGAAGGCTGGTTCTGCTACCATCAGTCCAAGAAGAGCTGGTAACCCTGCAGATAAAGGTCTAAGAGCTAATCTGCCTTAAATTAGTGACCGACTCATCTTAATTCTTGGGAACCTGTCCAAGCACAGTACTAGAGATCCAAGTTTCGCAGAACACAGGACAGAGTTTAGCTAAGACTGCATTTTGCCCAGGTTCACACCCAGACATACTCAGATCGCAGAGAGAGATGCCGTTGCCAAGTTGTAAGCTTTTCTTACTGCCCAGAAAAGAAGCTTTCTGATTCATTGGTCTTTAATGGAAAGTAACCTCGGAGTGGCAGGGGATGCATTGGAATACCAGCATCCACAGCCTGAGCGCAGCATCATTAGTCATTGTTTTTCCCTTTGATTCTCCCCAAGCCATTTGGTTTGTATATATCAAAACATGACTGATTAAACTCTGGCAAAGCAAAGATTCTGTTCAGCTTTCCCAACATAAATTACAACCAACAGCCAGAGTTTTACTTTAAGGCAGCTGTTTCTAAAGATTCTTTCAAATATTATTTGAGTGGCCTGCACTAAAGGAGTGTCTGCCCCTGCAGGGATATTGTCGGCCCTTGACTCCTGTGGGCAGCAGGCAGGAATCCAAGGTATTCAGCACCTTGCAGAATAAGCCCAGAAAAACATCATTTGACTTGGTCAGGCAGCGTGAGACCTTCCCTTCTGCTGCTTGACTGATTCACTGCAACACCCTTCGCTGCTGCACTCCACAAGTGCCTTCTCAAGGTTCCACCGGTGTATTTTACACCGGTGCTGGGGTACTTCCTAATGCACCTCCACTTCAGCCAACCCCTGGTTACTTCCCCAGGGCAGCACAGCCACAGACCAGCCCAGGATCAGGCCCATAACATCTGAGCACGTGCTTAACACAATCACTGCATTACCAGTCAGTTTAGTCTTTAATTCAAAATACTTCCTAATGGCTTTGGTAAGTGCTTTGGGATAGGGGAACTTCAAAACATCCTGGAGAAGTCACATCGCACCATTCACTTATCATTTTCTGTTATTCATAACATCAAAATCCTCTGGTATTGGATGGAGCTGTATGCCTTTTAGATGGAAAGTGTTTTAAGTAAACCCTTCCACTGGTAATTTTTCAAACAGTACATAAAAATATCATGATGCATCAAGTCTGCACAACTGTTCTACGGGCTATTACACACTTTACCCCAGAGATGAGGCATTATTTAACCAAAAAGAGCTTTTAAAAACAAAATCATTTTGCACCTCGATAACATCTTCTTGCTCTCCCTGTGCTTCACAAACTCAGATTCCTGTAACATTCCTTTTGGCTGCAGAGGAAATTAAGAACAGCCTTTAATGACCACCAGACACTGAAGCACTGGGACTGTCTGACAACGCTGCACAGCCAGCCAGGAAAAGAATCTCTAAAGTTCTCCATTCCCACCTAGTGACATCCACTTGCCACAGGGCAGGGGGACAGACCTGGACATCTGAAATCCTGGACAAGGCTCTAGTAAAGCTGGTCCCAGCACAGGCTGAACAGTAGTTCTGTGGTGTCTGTAACCAGAAATTCAGCCACAGCATGCAGAAGAAAGGCCGCTAATGATGCTGCTCAGAACCATTATCTGCTGCTAATGAACGTGTCAGAGTGGTAGGTTTCTCAGATGGGTCCTAAAGGACATTTGTGAATAATGCATGGTGGCTTCTGTCTGTCCTGGCCAGATAGCTCAGGGCATTACCCATAGCAATTATTAAGCTGTTTGCTGCAACAATTTAAGTTATAATGGTAAATAGACACAAGCAATGTTACAGGGCAGATCAGAGAGTCACAGTTATTCACCCCTAACTGCAGATTTTGGCCTTGTAAGTTTATTTACAATGTCAGCCGGGTCCCAAAATAAGCAAAAGCCACTCATTTCTGTAGGCACCTTCTCTGTCCTGAATCCATTTCTCGAGTCAGACGGCAGAGTCAAAAATCATCACATTTCCTGGCAACTGAAAAGTTACATAACAAATTTGCTTATCCCCAAGTCCTAGACTTGGCACACCACCGCTGCTGTGCAGATGCCCGGCAATAGAGTTCCAGGATAGCGAGAGGCACCCTTGTGCCATGACAGCCATCACCTCTGAGAACAGGACCGAACCACACCGCCTCTGATAACGGGGCTTTCCCCTGCTTTTGGATACATCACTGTGCATCATTTCTTCACTCTGAAGCTGTAAAATAGGGCTTCTCCGGGTGGACGAGGGTCTGGCTCCTTCAGCAAGGCTGCCGAGAACAACGCACCGGGCGCAGCAGTTGCAGACCCACAAGTCAGCTTTCTCATCTTCCATTTTCAGAACCTGAGGGTTTCCAGCAGGCTGGGCACAGCTGTGGGCTCACTGCCTGTTTTCACCTGACCTGATTTCTCTTACTTGTTTTTTTTTTCCCCCAGATTGCTGTCACTGCAGAGCATACGAGGAAGAAGTCAAGCCATTTGAGTCCTGGTTTCTTAGCAGCCCCCTCCTGCCTCTGGCATGGGCACAGGCATCTCCAGCGGGGTTTACTAAATAGAAGAATCTCTGTAGAAAAGGAGATCTCCTGTCTCCAATTTTGACTTACCAAAACATTTTGATAGCCTTTTTCACCAAGAATCACAGCTACCCCTGAAGTTAGAACCTCAGATCCAGCTGTAGAAAGCCTCATGGTGAGACAAAGGGCATTAGAGACAGGTGAACACCCTCCTGCTCCTCTGAACAGCACAGCCTGAGAGCTCCCAGTAGCCCTTCCCTCATCCCATCCATGCCACACAACGAGAAATAAAGGAGGACGCATCTCCATTCATCCCAGGCAGGCAGGCAGGCACAGGCTCAGTGCAAAGAGACATTTCTCAAAATGATCCCTTCTGCTTGGAGAGTAGCCTTAAAGAGATTTTTCTATCCCAGGGATAGTGAACAAACCTGTATTTCTATGGTGCGGAGCCAAAGAACCAACCCTCGACGCTATTTGCGACAAGCGCTGCCAAACAACATTCAAAGCCCATCGGTTCCCGCAGCCAAGATGTGCTGGCTGGGCCCACCGTGCCATGACCGGGTCCTTCTGAATGGGCCCGAGTAGCTCTTGTGATAGACAAGGGCAGGAGAAGGAAAAGGAGAAACTGCCCCGTAGTTTGGCCCGAAACAGCAACAGATCTGCAGCCTTATTATGCAAAACACAGAGAAAAAAGATAAGTCAGAAGGGGAAGAAAATTGGGGGGTTTTGTGCCAGCATCTTTCAACAAAAGCAGCTTGTCCCTTCCCTGCAGCAGTCATCTTGGTGTTGAGCTGTGTTTTGTCTCCTCCCCTGACCCCCCTCTGCATTTTGCTTCGGATAAACACTATGAAAAGAAAGTTCAGCCAGCGACCTTCGGCACAGTCCGTCACCTCGCAGTGTCCCATTCACACATCTCACTGCTCCACGGGGCAGCTCATGGACCACCTAACGAGAGCGAAGCCTTGCTCTGCTGCCCACTGGACAAAAGTCTTCTTCCCCGGGCTGTTTCTGCTCCTGGTTTCCAGGGGAAGACACTCCGTGGGACTGGGGGGTTCGCTGTGCTGCAGATGTTTGAAGGACAACAAACTGAGGATACCGAAGGGGAACGCCCTTTGCTGCTGAGTTATTTTTTACCACTCCACCAACAGTCCTTGGTGTCTTTTCAGAGCTGCATGTCATGTACTCAGGATATTCTTTCAGGGGCTCAGAAAGGAGGAGGAAAATCCCTGTTTTCTGTAGCAGCAACTTTCCCTAATTGCTTAAACACTCACCTGAGTCACTGACTCTCCTCTTGCATCTCCGAGCCACCAACATAATCCGAACACTTACACGAGATGGTATCAGCACCATACCACGTTCCAGCTACCTCAACAGAACATCAGGCTGCACAAAAAAGTCCTTCAGAGCATTTCAAGTTAGCAAAGACCAGAGCTAACTGAACCGTAGAGATGTAAATTTAGATACAGACATAAGGACTGGGTCCATAAGCAGTGCAGGTCCAGTGACCACATCCCACCTGTGAAATTAGCTTTGTGCTCCCCGTGGGGGACTTTTTAGATCCTACGCCACATTTTGCCTGGCATTCTGCTGCTGAGCATCTCCCTGCCTGCCAGGCAAAGCTGTGCAGCACTGGGCACTGAAAGGACTGTCAACAGGGGCTGCCGTGGTATTAAGTGGGTGAGAATTGAAATATCTTTTCCCTTTACTTTAGCTTTCGCTGACATCTTTTTTTGCAACTCTTGCAAGTTTCTCTTGCCATTTATCATTTGATCTTTACAGCCCCTTCAGCCCTGTTTCCCCTACATTTTACTTTGAAATAAACAATACTGAGCAATAATGCAACACCTCAGTGTTTCATGACTGACCATTACAAGGCACGGTTATATTGGGAGCAGGATGAGATACTCCTACAGAGCCAGCACTGCTGACAGGTGGGTATTTTACATCCGTTTTATGCTTACACAGACATACATTAGGCAGAAATCAGTCCTCCGCCCTACGCTGGTGAAACTGAAGGAGATGTTTCACAAACACAAGGCTTACTATGAATTTTTCTTTCCTCTAAAAAGACAGGCTAGCTGTTTGTCTGTTCAGCCGTCCTCTCTTCTCACCTGGTCATGGACGGACAGACTGCAGAGTGTTACTCCGTTGTTACTTTGCTGGGCACAAACTGACTTAAACCAGAGCTGGTTTTAGAGGAAGGATGTCCTAGCAAGTGCTGGCATCTGCAGCATCAGCTCACTCACTGCTTCACTGATGATACCAATTTAGTCCTCCGGCTCAGAAAACCCCACCCAGTCTATGTAGCATCAATAATTTTCCCCACAGCCCAACACAAGCAGTCCCCGCAGTTTCAGGAATTTAACAACCCAGCGTTGTCTTTTGACTCCTCCGCTGTTGGCTGCTCTCTTTTATGGCCGCTTTCATCCCGTTTCTCTGCCAGCTGTGATCCTGTCCCCAGATGAAAAACGGGAGAATGAACTTGCTGTCCATAAGACTGTTGTGATTCCTCATTACGTTTCTTTGAACGCGACTTCCATCTTCACACACTCAACGCCCGCGATAAGTAAAGCTTAATGACTTGCTGCGGTTGCATTAATTGACACACACGGGCTGGCGTGTGTCAAGTTTTCAGAGTAATGCATGGGATTGGCATAGGAGGTGTAATCCCAGCACAGCATGTGATTAACAACTGTTATCACTGCTATGAAAACAGGAACTTTGGTGAGTAATTATCGAGCTAACAGAGACACTGGGTGTCTCAGCAGGAGAAGATAGAGTGCTGCACCGGCACTTTGAAAGCAGAAGCCGATCTAAAAGCAGCAGTGGCTGGAGCCCTGCGCCAAGCACGTGGAGCCAGGGTGGGCGCGTGGGTCTGCCCGGACCCCCAGCAGAGACCCACTTCTCTACAAGAGCTGACCCCTAACGCCTGCCCATCCAGCTGAGATCCCGCTCACTAGCGAGGGTTGGCGGCATACCCACCAACAGCTCCATAGCATCGGGCATGGAGTCAAGCTCTCAGCCTAAAGCTCAGCTACCGTCTTAACTGTGCTTAGCCTTTCCTGGTTGACCCTCCACAGCCCCAGCCTTCGCCTCGCCATCCCCAGAGTCATTCTATCCTTCCACAGCCTGCCTAGGGCCATTATTCCAACCCTTCTGTTCCAGCCCATTTCAATGAAGATTTAGTGATTTCTATTAGTTCAAACCTAGCACAAGACTCAGACCACTGTTAATCTCTTCCTGGGATTAGCCAGGTCTGCACAAACATGCAGACACTTCTTCCAAAGAGCCCCTGAGCCACGTACCGTGGGTGCTGTGGGTACAGCCGTGGTTTAGGAAGGGACATCCCTGGGCACCAGGGGTTCACTAGCAGGGCTGCACCGTGAAACATTCCACGCACCTTTGGTCATTCTATAATTATAGGGATTAATTGCCATAAAAAAAACCAAACACACAACCAAAGTTGGTAACAGGTTGAAGCACAAGGAAAAGGGAAAACCAGAATAAGAAATGTGCAAACACAGGAAAAGAGAGCCTCTGGGTTAGGAGGGGAAAAAAATAAAATCAATAATTGCATGTCAGTATGACCCTTTCTCTAAGAATGAATGTTCAGTGACCTTAATGTCACTTAAAAATATGTGTACTGTCTCTGTCACCGATTCAATGTTCAAAAGCTTGAAATCTTGTTTTCTTTCTGTGTTTAAATCCTAAAAGGGGAAGAACAGATTGAGCTACTCCTTACCCTGACCATGGTACATAATTTATCAAAAATAATGACTCCTTTTTCCTTACAACTGCTTTGAAGGTTCTCTACATCATGTCACAACGAACACAGAGAGAGACCATTTTTAAAAACAACTTTGATGAAATTCACACCAAGACGCAAAAATCATAAAGCCTAAATGAAACGGAAATTATCTCATTACGTAAATTTGGTGGCAGTGGTGGTGGGGATGCGGTTTTGGTTGGGTTGGATTTGGTTTGGGGGGGTGTGCGTTGAGGGCTGGGGGTTATTTTGCATGTGATTTATTTGGATTAGCCACTGCCTTGGTCAGGTTCATTTATTTTCTTGGTTTTTGTTGTATGTCAGCCTCTAAGAGCCACTTTGATTATTGTTTGTTTTGGAGGGGAGGGGTAAAGCTGGGTGATTGCATTTGCATTTCTTGCACTGCAAGGAAGTGCCTCATTGCAGAGACAAACCCCTCGATCTGCATCCCCTGGATTCATACCAGCATCACAAAGATCGCATCCTACCCAGATTTTTCAAAGGTAATAAAGATGCCTGCCAAATATCTTGAGATCAGACTGTGCTATTCCCTGTAACACCGACAGCTAAAAATATTCCAGCAGCCAAATTCTAGTTTTTACTGTCAAGCTGAAGGAAAAACAGTGAATCTCCTCCTGTGCTTTTTTGAACTGAAAAATGTCAAGAGGAGCTCTCCCAGAATCCGGGCGCTTGCTCCATTTTCAATTCCGACATAAAACTTTCCTGTCCCCTTCCTCTGCCTCCTGTGACGAGCTGCTGCAGGGTGCAACGTGGGGCGACTTTCAGGAAAGGAGCGGTCTGTCTTCTCCAGGAGATTATTTTAAGCACGTTCATTACAAATTAAGCATTGAATCCTCTTCCATTAAAGAAATCAGACACTAAACAGATCGAGAAAAAGAAAGCAAAGGAAAGGGACATACCGTAAATATCTTAAGCCAAAGCAGAGGGAGGTTACGTGCTGCTTATAAAGGTGCAGATCAGGCCAGTAAAATTAACGTGTTGAGCTACCCACAGCACGCACTGGGCAACATAAGCACCGCTGCAATCTGTCTTCTGCCCTCCCGGGTGAAAGCTCCAAGGGTCTTTGGTGCCGTAACTCCAGTTATTTAAGGATGCAGACTCAGCTGAGGGGGAGACAGAGACACCTTCTCCAGCAGAATTTCACTGCAAGCGCTTGTAACCAAGTACCACAAATTACCTCCACCATGGGGAGCCCTGCAAAGGGCACAAATCCCAAGGAAATCGCTCACCAGGAGTTGGATATAAAGCCTTGGGGTTTTCGATCTGTCATTCTCACACCTTGAAATGTGTTTGTCACTGAGTTAATTTTTTTTTTTTGGCTCATTTTAAGTTCTCTAATTTTTCTCCCCAAGAAAAACCACTTATTTCCATTTGGAGTTTTCAAAAGTAATTGAAAGAACTCTTCAGTTAGTTCAAAATTACAAGTATCTTTGACTTTTCCTCCAGAATTCTGCTAGGGGATGGGTTTGCCAACAGATGGACAAAGAGCTCAGGTGGAGGTACAGGCTTCTGAACTCCACCACACTCACCGAGCAGCTCGGTGTCAGTTAATTCATTTGCTTCGTGCTCAGCATCCTTGGAAGGGATTAATGCAGCATTTTTATTTTTTTTTTAAGAGCATTTGAAATCTTTAGATGAGAAGAGTCACGTAACAGTATTACATTATGATGGGTCAATTTTTCATCCCTCAGACTGCTATTAACAGCGAAAGCAGAGAGCACGGCACGCACGATGTGTTGGTTTTCCCTTTTGACCCCCTGTGGGGGAATGGTTTCCAAAGCCGCTGCCGCTCGAGGTGTCTCTTTTCACCATTTCAGCCTTTTTAATGCTTGACCTGACCACCCTTCTAGCTTCTACTACCGCAATTATGCTAATAAAGAACAAAAAGGCTTACGCAATGAAGGTATCTTTTGCCTTCTCCTGAGCTTGTAGGACAATTAAGTGACAGTAAAAACAAACAAGGAGAAGCTGCTCTCCTCACTTGTGTGATTTCCTGCGCCTCGGTTCCCACCCGATCAGCATGCCCAGGCTTCCCCCTCCTCGGACACAAGCCTCCCTCGCACTCACGAAATGCACAACCTGCTCGATAAACTCAGCTCAGCCTGTAGATGCCGGCTGTATATTAACCACACTGGGTTTACAGTATCTCCAACACCACCGTAGATTTGCTTTCCCTTAACTGACCACTTTATCACCCAGCTTGAACAGCACAATTCCAAATGCACCGATTGCTTTCCTGGACCTGTAATACGCAACAGGACCATTTAAACCCGTTCTTTGATGCGTAGTGCTATGATAACTCCTGAACTTGGTAGAACGCACAGAGACTACGACGTGCTGCTCTCCGATCGTACGATAACGATACAGAACATCCTATTTTTACGTGTATTCCAAACAGCTGCTGAATTGTAGAGGTGACAATATTTATGAAAGCATCCCAAGGAGATGAAATACTTTTATCATCTGTTTTTTGAAGAGCCAAGTTTTTGGGTGTTTTTTCTCCTCCCTCCCCCCCTAAATGCAGACAGTTTCTGCAGACTGCAAAATATTCCATTGTTTCTGTCAAGTTTTAGACAAACCTCCTGATTACACCCTCACCCTCAACAAAAATAATAGAATCATGGAATCATTAAGCTCGGAAGAGACCTCAAGGATCATCTAGTCCAACCGTCGTCCCCCTCCCCCCACCTATTCCCCACTAAACCATGTCCTTCAGTACCACATCCAACCTGTCCTTAAACACCCCCAGGGACAGGGACTCCCCCACCTCCCTGGGCAGCCCGTTCCAATGCCCGACCACCCTTTCTGAGAAGAAATTTCTCCTCATCTCCAACCTGAACCTCCCCTGGCCCAAATTGCGGCCGTTCTCCCTTGTCCTGTCACTGGTTATCTGCAAGAAGAGGTCGACCCCCAGCTCACCACAACTCCCTTTCAGGTAGTTGTAGAGGGCAATAAGGTCTGCCCTGAGCCTCCTCTTCTCCAGGGTAACCAGTCCCAGTTCCCTCAGCCACTCCTCATAAGACCTGTGCTCCAGCCCCTTCACCAGCTTCGTTGCCCTCCTTTATTTATACTCCCTCCTTTATTTTTTTCCCCTGCTCTTCTTTTATAGCATCGCTGAAGGAAAGGCACATTATCAGTAATAGGGACTGCACATGATGGGATCTGATTGATAGACTGTAATAAACGATATTATAATTCACCCAGGGGCTCCAATAAGGTAATCTGATATATCAGAAGTGCAAGAAAGAAGAGGAAATATCTGCAGAAAGTGATTGCAGCTTTTGGCTATATTACTGTCATCTTCCATGCATCTGGCGGAGATTGTGGCAGTGAACCGAGGTACCAAGGTACTTGCATTCAAAGGGTACACACATCATTCACAGATTTTGAGGAAGCTGAAGTGATATTTTTAATAGGCCCATCACCATTAAAGTGCATCATGAAGGGAGGCGGGAGAGCTTCTAAAGCACGGGGAGGGACTGCGATCTCTCCAGGGTTCGGATGGGAAATGCTGGCTCAGGCTGTGGGGGTTCTCAGTGCTACGGGGGGTGGGGCTGAGCCAGGGTCACTCGCTTTGCTTTGAAGAGTGACCCCAGAAGGGGAGACCCCTGACCAGCATATCGGTGGCCAACGGGTCCTCTTCCAGCAGGGTGATGGGAATAATAAACTGCTTGCACTGAAAACCTGTCATGCTTCTCAGAAATACTCAGAACAGACGTGACTTAAGTAGTGAAGTAACTTCTTAATGGAAATTGGAGGTAATTAGCACAGCAAGACCCTTTCTATCCTGCAGACAGTACAGTGATAACAGAACCTCCATTTTGGACTCCAGGGAACACCCGGTCAGCTCAGCTCTTCACCAAGTCATGCCTTATCATTCTGCAACTCCTCTTCAGGCAAAATAAATACAGCCCTCTCGCTATCATACCCTGCTCACACAAATATCATTAGCCAAATCCTCTGTCTGCTCTCCCTTTGCCTAAGGTTCCCTATCTGAGCTCTTCCTGAGGTCCAGGACCTGACACAGCTGAGGAGGAAGGAGAGGAAGCCGGAGGTGCTGCATGATCACACAGTGCGGTGGGCATGGGAAGAAAGCACCTTTGGCCCCGGCTGGGCTGCACTGCAGCTCAAAGGTACATCCAGCTGGTGTCATTTGAAGATGCTGAATCAAAGCTGCTCACTCACTGCTGCCTCACACTGCCGCTGCACCCAAGCCTCACAGCTTTTTTGTTTGGTTTTTGAGAACAGAATGACGACGTTTTACCGAATTACACCGCCTATCAAGCTGCCTTGGTAAACGTTCCTCACCACTCAGGTGTTGAGAGGATCATCCAAGGCTTCCCGAGAAGCACAAAACCCCCAGCTGTAGGTCGTAGAGTTTTACCTCTTTTTAGGCAATGGATTGCTTTAGCATGTAATTTTGCACAGAACAGTTTGCCTGCAAATCCCCCTCCATGCATTGGCATGTATTTTATTTACTACGTAGATACATTTTGATCTGCTTGCTTATTATAACTTTTAAAACCATCAGCTCCAGCTGGACATCAATGTCATCTGCCAATATGCTGGCCTCCCTTGTTCCCTAATTGGGGAGGCACAGCTATCCTTATTAATCTCATTATTTTGCTCAGGAGGAATTTCATCCATATCCTTTTTCTTAAGAGACTATAGTATAGCGCATTGCGTTCCTTATTCCCAATTCAGTTGCTGAAAACTAACTCAAGAGTTTCTGATAATAAAGAAGTCTCTTTTAATTCCTTCTCCATTTTAACTACCTGCTTTGATTTACCTCAGATTCCTCTAGCAATTCAGTTTACCATCCTCTCTGCACTCCCACTACCACTGTCCCGGGCTGCAGGGATTTTTCTGTTACCCTTCAGAAGTCAAACCATAGAATCAGTTTAGTGGGGAGCCCCAAAAAGCCACGCCTTGCCCTTAGAAACCAGTTGAACGGGCATGGAAAATAGAACTGGACTGCAAGGGTGGGATGAAGAAGCTGCAGGTTCCAAGAGCGCTGCAGGTCACAGCTGCACAACGGCGACAGCGCTGCTGCTCAGCGAAGACGCACGTGGTTGACTGCACCACTGGAAACCCCTCGCACCAGATCTGCCCCGAACAGAGGGAACGAAAGAAAACCAAAGCGACTGCTTTGTCAGAGCTGCCCCATTAGTGAAACCGGTGCTTTTCTTCCCTTGTGTTTTCCTACGCCATTCATCACAGCGCCTTTATGCTGCGGCTGGTATGTCGCACGCTGTCCTCAGCTGCCAAACTTAAAGCAAACTTCTTTATAAATGGAACAGAGCTCGCAGAACAAGATAGCACACAAATACAAAAAGCAAGGTGGGAGGAAAGCAGATCCTAAAAATCACCAATTCTTCTCATCTAATATCTTCCTCTATTTATTTCCTTTGGAAGATGTTTTCTGCCAAAAAGCAATAATGAAAACAAATATATATTCCAGCCCAGACACATCGGTTCTATCTCTCCTGGAGATTTCTAGGGTGAATCTCAAAAATAAGTAACTACATATACATTATCCTGCTATGATGACTCTACAGAACAGAACTTCCCTCTTAAATCATTGGATTTCCTTATCCTTTAATATTCTGCAGTCTGATCGAGCAGGTAAAGACAAAGCTGCGTAATGTCTGCTACTCCAGCACTCTCAGTTACCTCCTCCCCCTACTGCGCCACGATAATTTCAGAAACAAAACCACGATGATCTGGATAGTTTGCAGGACCTGTGAGCTTCATCAGGAGCTGCCATTTGGGAACAGAACTATTATCCTTGTTTTACAGACGGAAAATGGAAGCAAAGGGACACTTGACACATCCATATTGCAGGTGCATAGGTACAGTAGAATTTAACCTCCTCCTGAGTTAGACCACAAACACATCAGCCAGGTACATGGGGGTGGACCTCTCTGAGGACTTCTCTTCAAGCTACAAGTCCATCTTTACTCATAGGAAGACCCCCACAGATCAAGCACCACAGTGACAAGCAGCACACGGGGCCAGCTGAGGAGCCGCTCTCATCTTTAGTGAGATTTCTTCTGCCCTAAGCCTGCACATTTCTTGCCTTTCCTTTTCTAGAGGCTGTGGTCCAGATGCAGCATCTTAAAGAGAAAATAGCTACAGTTGTGTGGAATAGGATGGCAGTTTGAAAGACATCTGTTTTTTGAATATAAAAAGGATCTTTATTTCTGCTTTAAAGTGCCCATAAAACCTTAAGGATCCATGAGAGGCTAGAATAAATGCAGTAGACCTTTCTATAGCATGTGCAGTCAGATTTTTTTTTAAAGTGCATTTTTAATTATTAAAGTCATGAAAGTAGCATATTTATCACAGCAGCAGCATCCTCTCACCACAAGGATGTTTTTGGGGATGCAGCAAAGGGCCATTTTAGTTGCAATCTAATTTTCCCCTTCTACGGAGGCAAGTCCTTTCAGTGAGAGAAAAGAAATTCCACCACTGAACCAGCTCATTATTTTGTGCAATTTAAAAAGATTTCCTAAAGGGTAAGTGAGGGCAGTAAAAGACCCAATGCTAGCAACAACAACAACAAAAATGACACTTTTCCAGAAAGCAGCAGCAGCCTGAAGACACAAACATGGATGGAAGTTACTGTCATCACCTTGCGTCCCTGAAAACGGTCTGTGCGAGGGGAACGCGTCACGGAGGACAGCTAAGTGAGGTAGTCAACTGCATATCTGGGGCTGGCAGGAGACTTCCACTCAAAGCAGGGTGTTTCCATCAGCAGAGGAAAAACACAACCCGGTTCCTCGCAGGTCTGTCTCGTTCCCCTTAAGCTTCCCGCTGCGGGGATCGCAACTTATTCTCAATGCCACCTAACCGAGCACAAGCCCTGGTTAGGCTGGAGCTGTGCGAAGCCTGGCCGGCCAGTTGCCTGCTGTGAAATGGGGAGCGCACGACTGGGCTGCGCCTTTCTTCTCACTGCAGAAAAACGTCATTGTATCTTCAATATTCAGTTACCTATTTTCATGAACCTGGGTGGGAGGAATCAGTAGGTACTAGGAAGGAGCTAATGGGACAGGACAACGCACAACCCTGCAAACCTTATTCCTTTAGGAAACACCCCTGAAAAGCAGCCTTGCGCATTGGACACCACTGCCCTGTCATCCCACAATAGCTCATCTAACTCAGCAGCAGAGAACACGGTGTAGTAAAGACAAAAATGTCAACATATAATTTAAGAATCAGTACAAAATCTAACCTCTTGTTGAATAAGCCTAGACCAAACACCCAGCACAGCCTTATTCACCTGTGTCAGCAAGACTGATGCTAACACAGGAATCCTCATCTTTGCTACATGGATACTTCCATATCCTTGTGTAGATGAGCCCTTAAGCCTCATGCTTCCTCTAACTATAAAATAAAGATAACAATAGTTTTCATCTACAGGAGGTATGGTGAGTATAATTTAATTGAACTCTAAAAGATGTGAACATCTGCTGATAATGAAGTTCAGCCAAGTTTCAATAAGCAGCTAGATCTGCCCAAGGAAACCCAGGGAGTCTGTGGCAGAGGAGCTGGAAATTCAAAGCTGATTCCCCAACTCAAGACCTTAAATAGAGTATTAGTCCTCTCTTTAAAAAAAAGAACGAACACAACATTTACTAGGCTGAAGAAACACATAGAAAACAAAACCTAAAATGACACCAACTTCCCGAAGAGACAAGAAATAAAAAATTTAAACACAATTCCCTGAAATGCAAATTGTTCCTGAACAGATAAAATTAGGGAGGGGGTGCGTATTCAAACCGCAGACACAAAGATAGCAAAGCGCTTCCCTGCTCAAAAGTAAAGTGCTTTTTGAAAAGGTTTCGTTGAACTCATTTATGGATAATGTAAGTTACAGCTTCCAAATGAATTTGGCATAAATATTTTACAGGACGCTGCAATAAGCCCTGTGCAGAGTGCCTAGAAAACATGGGGGTTTATTTGCATCGTTCTGGAAGAATCAATTTCAATCGATCAGCTTCCACAGTGGAAGCGGCAGAGCTGTTGGTGCGCGCCTGCTGCTGATACCGTCACCGCTGCTGTTTCAGTCGAGCTGTTAAACTATGGAAATGGCTTTTTTTTTTTGCTGCACAAGTAGCAAACAGCAGTCACTTTCTTCATATCATCTAAGAGAACATGCATACAATTCCGTAGAGTGTTAAGTGCTGGAGAGGCTTTTGAACTAACTGGGGACTTGATTCGAAACACTGCTGAGAAATCTCAGGACTGTAAGGAATGAGGCCACGTGCTTTTATTTATTTCATGGGATGTTATTTATCCAAGAGGCCCTGAAAGCCCCAGCCAAGACCCAACTCTCCCTTGCCTCTGTTGTCTCTCCCATGGCTCAAGATGCCCTCCCCATTATGTGGGTTAGAATAACAACTAGAGATTGCAGCCAAGATGGGTCCTGCTATGCTTCCTACAGGCTTCAAACAACAGTCCCTGTCCTCAGGACATTACAGTCTTAATAATAACACAGATGAGAACAGGATGAAAAGAACTTCAGCTACCCAGCTTGAACAGCTAGAGAACCAAAGCATTCTGACCTGCCACTGTCGCTTGGTTCATCCACGCACAAACTGTACCAGGCTGTTAGAATTAAGAGTTGTCTCTGCGACCTGCGTGTAACTTAAATCACCTATTTCAACACTAACAGTTCAGCTCTCTAAGAAGTGCTCGGATGTTGGGAGAGTCACTAAGAAGATATCAAGTAATCTTCAGGGTCTTCTCTGCTGGGCTGGAGGGGCTCATACATGCAGCGTAAGTGCACCCACCCCTACAGACCGGTGATGAATTCCTTGTTCTGCCAGAGCATCCACGCAAAATGACAAATCAGTAACAAAGCCAGGAAAAAAGTCCCAGGAGTCCTGCAGTTCTCACCCTCTTGTGTTTCCTAGAACACACTTCCCTCCGATCCTTATTAAATGTAATTGCTTAAACAAGGACAGCTATTTTTACATTTCCACTTGTCTTGGCAAGTGTCTAAGCAAAGCAACATGAACAAAAGGAACCTGTCTTCAGCCGATCCTAATGCCATCACGTTAAAAGTTTACGTTCTTTAAACATGGCAATGCCCATCCGACTCCAGAAAAAAAAAAAAAAGCAGTTTGACAAGGGAAAACACAGAGCGTGTTCGCAGGAGTGGAGGTGGAAGCCAGGTGCATCAAGAGGAGTGAAACAAGCAGAACGCTAACGAGTGCGAAGGCTTTGACTTGGCTGAGTGGGATGTGATTTGTCACACTCAAATGCATTGTTTTCATGTGGGAATAGCAGAACGCTTCAAGGGTGGGTTTTTTTTTTCCTTTCAAACAGGACAAAAAATGAAATTCACCACCGCCTATCATGCTGAACCAGGAGTTGCAACTAAAATCATATGGCTATTGCTTCAAAAAGTTTCCTTCAGGCTTCCTGACTGGAAGCCAAACTTCCTCCAGACTTTTCCACCTGGCCATTACACAGCAAAAAGGATGTAATCTGTTCCCAACGGATAACTGCATCCCAAAGGCTTTGGAAAAGTGGGAGGAGTGATTAACTACTGGAAACAACTCAACTAGGAGCGTGGCTGGCTTGTCCTCTTGTGGACTCTCTAAATCACTGCCGGCACCAGGGACAGCTTTGCTGGACGGGGCACCAGACACCAGCCTGACGCGGTAACTGCCGAACGCTGCGTTACGCTGTCAGACGAGGTGATCCTGTGGTTCGTTCTGGCCCTAAAATCTCAGACCCCCCCCAGACTCCGTGGCATCATTTCCCAAGATGCGTGTGCTAAAATTAGGAAAACAGTTGTTCTGATCTGAATTCACCCTGAAGGCAGGCTAATTTCAGAAACTGTAGCTACTTCTTATGAAAACTGTTCTGGTCTGGAAATCTGAGGAGATTCCAAATGCCTTACACGGGTTGTTGCTGTATGGGCAAGAAATACAGACTTGTCTCTTCAGTTTTATCAGCTGATGTTACAAATGATATGAGAATAGTGAGATCCATGGCGAGGAGGCAGTTGAAATTCTGCTGCAGTTTTGGGAGCATTGGGGTTCTCATCACGCCCCTGCTAGAGATGTAGGTCTACTCACATTCCAGCTAAACCATCTTCACCAAGCTACACTTACGCATTCCGCAGTTCGTTTGAATTGTCTCCCCTAATAGCAGCAAAAAAACCAAAGAAATAAATAAAACCAAGACAGACACAAAATAGAAACCGCCCTTCCCTGGCAACAACCTCATTTGCTTCTCCTCTCATTTACTAAAAACTTATTTTTATTGCAGCACCACATTTAGAAGGGAAAATAAAAGGCTTTTTATGTTGCTGCCGAGTTCCACTGCTGCCCACGGGGTTACTGTCTGCATATGCAAAGAATTGAGAAATAGCCTACAGACATTGTAATTAACGGCAGCACGGACTCCTTCCAGCACCCATCTAGGCACATGGGTGCTTGCAGCGGCTCTCACAGAACTAGAGCCCATATAGTTTATTGGTATAATCCTTAAGCCTGGCTTGGGCTCTACACTGCGGTGATGCAAAGCTGCACCACCCAGCAGCCACTCCTGAGCAGTGCTTGCTTTAGGGCATGCACCATCTCCCAGAGAACTTGGGTTTGCTGAGGCACCTCCCTTAAGCTCTTCCCAGGGAGAGCATCCCCCCTTCCCCTCCGCACCCCTATCCCAGGAGGGAGAGCCAGAGCTCAAGAGCACAGTCGTACCCACACAAACTCCCTGACCAATTGCTTGGTCCAGGCACACAGGAGAAGGAGCACAGCTTGTTCCTGGGATGCCAGTTTGGAACTGGCTTGTCTCTCAATTAAACCAATTTTGGTTTCTGCCTGTGAGCAAGTCTGCCAAGACAAAAATCATAGAAGAATTAACATGGAGCACCCAGAAGAAATTTCCATCCATAACATACCTCTTTCATTTTCTGTCTGCTTCATTAAGGAAGCTTCAATGAAATCTTTTCAAAAACACACAGCACAAAAACAATGAAGTGATTGCAGTTTGTAAGGAAGTAGGATGCAATTAGCATATGAACATCAAAATGTTGCTGCAATCCCCATTAGCTGTGTGTTGTCTATATCTTTTTAGATTCCTTTTTTTCTTTTCTTTTTTTTCAATTCGCTTCTAATTCCTACCCCTCAACTGAAGTCCGAGTTCAAATAACCAACAGCAGGAAAATCGCCCAAGGGATTAAGTCCCAGGCAGCACAAACTCATACTGGATTATACATGAGAGTTACTGGCCACCACAGACGGATGCAGCCATTGGGTCCGGGTCCAAAGCGATCCTCCTCTTGCTGTCTCAGGTCAGACTTCAAACTTTGCGGCCACAATTCACGTGAGGACAAACCACTGATTTTGAGCATTTATAACTGCAGTGCTCAGGTTAAAGGCAGAACATGACCACCACATGGACATATGTGTCCCTGGTAATGCAAACCAGTCTCAGCAGTGACAAGGACATTCCAGCCTCAGCCCTATGCTATGTTCTCTTCTTCACGTATTTAGGATTTCTAAAGGAATGTTATTGCCAAGCTCCTGCTGATGTACCACATAAGCAGGTTACATGGGAGCTGTTCTGAGGATAGAATTGGGACCCTGTGATTTAGCATCCTTGAAACTGGTGCTGAGAAACCCCGGAGTGCAGAGTACGGCTCAGGTAACAGCTAAAACAGGGAGAGGTGGATAAATGTGTCACTACGGAGCCCTAGAAATACTGTCAGCAGTAACAGACCCACGCTTTGGCACAGGGCTGAGAAATACCTATTGCTACTGAAACCTGTCAAAGACAAGAGCTCAACAGGGGTTTGATTTTCACGTCCTGGGACAGGTGACCTCCTGATGCAGGGTGAGCGATCCAGGGGTGTCCTGCTGGGAACAGACTGAGGGGCAGGGGCCGGGGATCGCACACAACCTGCTCACGCAGCCCGCGCCCCCGCCTGCTTCGAGAAAGAACGGCCAGCTCGGGGCAAAGGAGCTCAAGCGCTCAATTATCCTGTAGCCTGTTATTTATCAGCTCATTAAATAATCAATAGTTACCTTGTGAGACGGCTTCCTGTTTCCTCTAAATATGTCATTCTGCATGATCTTTGCTACCCTAAAGCAAAGGACACCGCTTCTTTCAGTCTAATTTGGCACATATGCCAGCCTGCCCCCCCAGCCCTGATGTTGTAACTCGGGGCACACCAGATGGAAGGATGCTGACTGCTATGCTGAGAAGTTAATAAACATCTCCCTCCAGACACCTGGGTTAATCTCTCTTCTCTCTACAAATGAAGAGCATTTCTTCTGCCCTGTCCACCACTTCCCCTGGTCAATGCACTGACTCACTTAGGTCCTCCCAGGTCAGAGTTAATCACAGCTCCTTAGTGCAGCCAGACTCCCTCTCCCCCTCCTGCACACCTCCGTGCACCAGGACATGGTTTACTGTGCAAGTGCTTTACACAGCGCCACGACCATCCCATTTCGACAGTCCACGTACCCCAACACTAGCAGAAACACCTGCCAACCCTCCATTTTCCTGTCAATAACTGCGTACTTCAGGCAAAGGAAAATGATCCCTTGCAGCCATCCAGGAGGTATAAAATAAGGACTTTCAGTGTTAAACATGCGTAGCTGAAACTCAAGAAACACCTCTGTCAGTACCAGCAGTTCTTTCAAAGGTGAATAGTTTCTCCTGCTTTGCAAAGGCTGCAAAGACAATCCAGCCTAACGAAGAGGCACTGGAAAGCAACTCAAAGCCCACACGGCCCGAAGTGGCAGAGCTCTGCAAGTGACTTTTAGCTTAGCTTGGGCGTGCTGCTGTCTGAGCCGAGCTATTCCTGCTCACAGCAGCCCCTCATGTCCCCTTTTCCGACCCTTGCTGTTTCCTCTGGCTCCCTTCAGCTCCACAGCATGGTGCTAAAGCACTGGGGGCTGTGAACCTCATGCCTTCACCCCTATTTTGGGGGGGTCCCCTCTTCCCCAGTCATACCCAAAGGGAAGGTCATTTCTGCCTTAGCTGTGATACATGTAAGAGAAGGTTAATAAATATTTATAGGCCTAAATACTCAGGGGTGCATGCAATCAAGTCTTTTGCAAATGTCACAGGATGTGGTAGAGTCTACGCAGATCCCTGAACACTACCCAGCAGCGTGGGCAGATCCCGGTTTTGCTAACACAAAGAGCCAATATTAACTGCACTGACTTCCACAGGCTCCAGGAAAGTATCTTGCCTAGACCAAGCTCCCACTCCAAACATCAAAGCAACAGTCTCTCACAGGCCAATTCACTGTTAATTATAGCAGAGCAACTCCAAAAGAAAACGAACAATTCCAGGCCCCCGCCGCGCACCGCATGCACCCAACAGGCGAGTGTCCCAACCAGCTTGCAAACTATATAGGCAAGAAAGGGTGGCTAACAAGGGGCATGCCCAAAGTCATAGAGCCTTGTACCCGTTTCCTGAATCAGTCACAGGATTTCACCTCCAGGCTCACACTCAACCAGATCTGAGCGCACACCGACCGCCACACCTACTGCTGAAGTCTGGCTACTGAAATATTGTGCTGTACCTCCTGCTATGCATCACACTGTGCAATCCATGCGTGCCCAAAAGCGCTTTCTACCCCTGCAGAAAGAGTCAAGAGGTATCGCTCCTTCCAGCTGTCACAGAATTGAAACAGCACAGCCCCAAAATTGCACGGAAATGCAGGGTGTGGCATTTACTTTATCTGAACTTGTCATTTGGAGAACAGAGGTCTCGACTTTAATATGGAAAATCATAGACACCACAAAGGACAATGGTGATTGTACGTACATAAAAAAATAGACAAAAAAATTGCAGTTATTCAGTGAACAAGCGAAAAAGAAAAATCTGTGACCTGGCAAGTGACCTCTTTCACGCTATTGTGTTGTCCAAAATCTTCAAGTGTTTGTGCTACGCTTTAAATACTTACTGGATTCAGGGTCCACTTTGCACTCAAAAATACAATCATCCCTTGTTTTGTGCATTAATGGAGAGGGGACGAATCAATCTGATCAGCTTTGGGAAGGAATTTTAAATGCAACTTACAAGAACGTGCTGTCACTGTGCGAAGACGAACCATAAATAACATGGGAAAAGTAAGCAAAATCCTTTCCCTACTTGTTTGCAGTCTCAGGCCATGTGCAGAACCATTGCTGACATTAAGAGATTCTTATTTCCAATCTGTATGTCCCGGGGCTTTTGAAATGGAGGATTGCTAAATTACTGCCAATTAATCGCACTATTTGTATTCCTGGTAGATTTAAAGTGAGATTTAGTTACTGAGTTTTCAAGTGAAGAGAACAAGTGTTGCAGACTTTTGTTTTCACACACACACACCCCCCACTCTCTAACTTATGCATGCCATTTTTTAATTATTTAAAGACATTTGAAGTACACACTAAACAACATACTTCTCAATATATTATAGAAGTGCTCAGAAACCGCTTATGGTGTTGCCCCCCCCACCAAAAGGCACTGTTCTGACTGCAATCCTAGTAAAATACCATTTGGGCAGGTATGTTAAGTTTTTTCCATGGATTTTGAGGAGCTGTTCCTAGTGCCTGAAGGGGCTAAGAGGAAGGGGGACAAGGTGAGAGCACCATCCACACAGGAGCGGGCTGCCCCAGTCCCCTCCACTAAGCATTAGTCAGTGAACTGCGGAGGATTACATGTCACTGCGGATAGTGGAGAGGCACACTTGGATCCACGCGTGTGCCACAGAGCCTGCGACAATCTGTCCTCACCCTGTGGCACAGTCACACCAAGCTGCTCGGAAGACAACATGGTGGGATCCAGCCAGGACCATGCAGGTGGAGACGTGTTCTACAGCCACAAGTACAGGAGATCCCACACAAATGCTAAGCAACATCCCTCAGAACCAAGAGCTGAAGTGGTACCCAGGAAAGACTTGGCATCCTGGAACTGGATCAGCAGCCAGATTTGCCATCCTGCCTCTTGGTCAACGCCTCATGTAATTCCCATGTTCCACGGTGTAGGTCCCATGCCAAAGACTAGCATCCCCCACAGCAGCCTGGCCCAGTGGTACTGGAGACAGAACACACCGCAAACCTCCATTTTGGGATGTTTAAGAGACAAAAGCAGAGGAATTGGACATTTGGATTATGGTCCAGAGCTCAACGAAGTCCAGCAAAGAGTTCCTGCTGTACTGAGTAGGAGCTGAGCCTGGACAACGTAATCCCAAAACCCATAATCCTAAAAATCATACTCCTCCATAAAAACCCAAACAAACATTCAGAATTCAGCTGTGGTTATCTCCTCCACAAAGTCAGTTCCAGAAATTGCCATGGAATTTCTTCTGAGAGCACACAACACGTACTGCACTGCCTACCTTTGACACGGTATTCCAACTGCCAGAAGACCAGGAGTCCTTGCAGTTGAACTACGGTGGCGTTGCTGGTTTTGTGAGGCTTCTGTTGTTCTTTCCAAAAATCACTTTTGGAAAAAAAACAGCACTATTTGCTTCTTGGGCAGAGAATACAGAATTACCGTAAATTGTATTGAAAAATTAGATTCATTCACCACTGTGATAATTGATCTCCCAATCTGTCTCGGAGAGTTAGCAGCTGGTAAGAAAATAAAATGCAATTTAAATTTTTATTTATTTAAAAAAATCACTTTAATCCAAGCATGGCAACAAATAAGGGGAAGAGCAGAAAACAAGTTTCTTATTTGCCAGTCCTAATATTAAATACCCATAATAAGAAAACAAAGCAAGAGATGATTGTACAGGTATTTGAGAAATTCACAGTACACTGGCATTAAGCACCACATGCACTGCAGGTGGCTTTCATACCCTTGCAAATAATTATATGCAATTGCACCTCAGCCCACCAAAGGGATTATGGACAAGGACTTGTGTGGAGTAGAGGCTCTCTACCGGGCTGTCACCTGGGGCTGACACCCTTAGAAGAGCTGGTACTGATGTTGCAAACCAACGTTCCCCAAGTGACTCCAGGGAATTCTACTCCTCTGTGATACCCTCTGTAACTGGGGCCATCAAATCCCCAGCAAGCTTTGACTCTGTTCAGTTGAAGCCCCTAATGAGAAAAGAATCAGACCCCAAACCTGGCATTCACGGTTCCCGTTCTCATGAAGCCCCTTTCGTGAAAGTCTGGCTTAGATCACATCACACATTACAGATGGAGACATTTTTACATTGAGATTAGCTGCAAGGAAATGCATTTTTATCTGCTGGGAGTAGAAGGAAAGAACTCCATAATTCACAATAACCCAATAAGTTAAAGTGATCAGCCAAACAGTGTTTTCAGGTGGTTGAAAAATCTCATGCTGTCATCAGTAATAAAATAGGAATGATAATCCTGTTCCCTGGCTAAAGTGGACCATCAGGAGCGATGGAACGGACAGGATGTCATTAGAAGCCCAAGATAATGGTGTAAGGTTGATGGGAAGATCCTGGCTGGAGCCAGCTCAGTCTGGCAGCCCCATTTGAAAGCAACAGATGAACACGATAAACTCTTAATAGTTGTCAACCCTTGAACATACAATATGGAGCATCTTTTACATTAATTCCCTCCATCTCTCACGGGGACTAGTAGCAGTGAGGTTTGGAAGAATCTGGCACTTGAAGGAAGGCTTCAGAAAGACACAGTTCTTCACTCAGCACATCAGTGGGGAAAACAGAAGGCCTGACCCTGACATTCAGTTCAGTAAGTTTAACTGAAATGATTTCACCAGTAATTCATGCCTGTCGGAGGAGCATAATTCATCCCTGTTGTACCAGAGGCTTTGATACATCATGGAACAAGTTATAAGGTGAAATGCTCATCTTTTCTAATTACATCTGTAAATAATATCACAAAACTAAAAAAAACCCAATGAGCCCAGAGAACCCCAACTTCCCAGCAGTGCGATTAAAGTGAAACCTTTCTGACAGCACAGTTAGGATTAATCAGTCTCACAATTCAGAACCATTCACTTCCACACTTGTTCCAGCACGAGGCATGTGCGCCGAGTATCAGTGCGGTATAGCAACAGGAGGTGTTCGTAGTCTGTAATACACCCACCAGTACCCCGGCAGGCCAAGGGCATTTTTGTTCTCCACTAGTCTTCACCTCCAGAAGCTGAACTACCATCTCCCGTGCACCATCGATCCTCTCTGACTACAGCATTGTTACTCTAGTTCAGTAGGTTAAGATGACTTTAATCTTATTCCCAGTATTTCTGATTTGCATGCTAATACTATCCAGGAGTTCAAATCTCAATCAAGAGCCCACACAGCCAAGAGGTACACAATTCATTCTGAGGCTGTAAATCTGTTAATATACTTAGGCTCACAATGAAGGGCAATTCATCACATAAAATATACTTATTATTAATTTTTGTCTCATTGAAAGGCTTCGTAGCAGTTGGTTAAGTGAATATACAGTACTTGATAGGTTGACTGCTTTTTATTGTTGTCACGGATTTGGTATTTCAGCCACACAAAGTTGTTTTTTCTTTAATACAATCAAGTAAGTGCTGGTCCGGCAACACCTCTCCAACAGGCTTTTCTTCACCATCACTTTGTATGGAATGAACCCTGCAAAACCACTACAAAAACTTTTAATTCATCGAGCCAGTCCTGAGCAGGAGCAGCAATGAGTAGGGTAAACAGAAGAACTAATTACTGGCAGGGCAAACTCATATCGTTTGAAATCACATCATCACAGTCTCACACTCTAGGGTCTTATCCTAAAAGTCCCAGTTCTGCTCTGCACCTCCTCTACAGCTACGGAAAAATCCTGCTGTGCCCCCAGCCACTGGGCTCCCCTTGGCCTGCAAGGTCCCTCAGAAGGCTGCGACTGCCAGTGAACGCGGGACCCTCACAGCCAAGGACAGCAATAAACTCTAAACAACAGAAACCACGAATACTGAAAGTGAAGGGGAGTTTTGCCTGGGCAAGGACAGAGCAAACCGATCATCTTTTTCTGCTTATTTATGAGGTTTTATTAATGGTGTCAACAGGTTATTCTGGCACGAGTTCGGTGCTCATGCTTTGCCTCCCAGGACAATGACACCCGCCACCTAAGCAGCATCTGACATCCATGAGGTTTTCTTTTCTCCCTTACCGTACTCGAGGTGGCTGCGACAACGACCTGAAGGTAATTATCCAGCAAGGTCACTGCACCACGGAGTGCAGGAGAAAGGAAGTAATTTCTCACTCCACTGTGGCTATAAGGCCACAAGGTCAAACAATTGATGAAAACCCTCTGTGAGCTGTTCTCCCCTTTTCCCTTGCAGCCCCTCGTGCATTTGTGAATTCTGTTTCTTCCCCTGCCCACAAGCTGGGGAGCATTTGGATGATGTTTGTTACGTCTTGGGGAGGTAATAAATTGACAGCATAATACAAGATGCATCAGCACGACTGCAGCTCACTGTTTTACAACAGCTAGGAAGCAGCAAGAAATGGAGTAAGAAAACTCCCTAAAATTTACGTGTAACAGTCACTAAGCAAAAAAAAACAGGCTTCAGGTGAAACCATATTGCAATTTATCTCTAACTAGCATTACAGCACAAGGAGGCTCCAGCAGTGGAAAGCAGTAAGTACCTTCACCGTACAAAACCACTGCTCCCCAAGGCACTGGGCTGAGTCACATCCCAGGACAAGGATCCCATTCTGTGTGCAGATGGAGGAGCTGCGGCCCCTTCCCACCAAGCATCTCTGGAGCACTTTAAAAGTGCTGATAAACAGCACATCTCAAGCGAGGCAAACAGTAGGTACAGCTGGCCTGGAGCAGCACAGGCTCTTCATAACAACAGCCCCTCCAAGGCTCCTGGCTGGATTGTGGCACCCTACGTGCTGTGAGTAAAGAACAATCCAAGCATTGGTGTGCTCACCCAGACCCTTCCGATCATTAGCTCTGCAAGGACTCCTCATCATTAAACAGAATTCAAAGAGGGTTTCTTAATCATTCCTTATTGCTATGGTAACACCAGGCAGCCAAACAGGATTATGCAAGGTCCAGCACATGGGCAAGGGAGAGACATCTCCTGTCACTGAGCGCCTCGGAGCTGGACAGGTAAGTCAGTCAGCCAGGGCAGGGGAACAGAGAAAAACATAGCCCAGGGTTTTCCCCACTAATTAGCAACTCAACAATTAATATTACAAAACCACCTAGACGCCTTAATCTTTCAGTGAGCCCCTAGGCTTGGTGCTGTACAAAACAGGGGGCAGGAAGAAGGCTTTGATAAACAATTTTGATTGCAAATAAACCACGTAGAAAAGAAGGTGAAAGTAATTTATTTTAGGTACAGGTAAGCAGCATGAGCTACCAGAAACAAAGCAAGATGTGCAAGCATGCGGGGCAAGAGTGGTCCTACAGGAACCACTCACACTTAAGACCTCATCTTGCAATAAATGGGACATTTCTCACTCCTGAAATGAAGGGAGTTACCCCAAAGCACACATCCCACCCACCGACACCACTGATTTCCCCACACGGACACTCAAAGCCTAACCCTGGGCAGGGTACCCTCCCCGGGGCGCACACTTGTGTCCACACAGAAGTCAGTCTACTACTGTCATTTCCGAGCCTTGTCGTACAGCGCAGCCTCCGAGCGGCACGTGTTTCGTTAGGGGGGTGGCGGGGAAGGGGAATAAAAATTCTTTTATATTATTACAAGAAAATTATTAGATAATTACTCAGCAGGCAAGGCAGAACATATAGAAAAGGGCTGTTGTCATCACTCCTCGAAGCATCTTGTCTATATTATTAGGAAATGATGTATTTGTGCCAGGCAAATTCATATGGATTGTAATTTCAGGACACAAATTACTCCGTCTTGTGTACTCAGTAGACAGCAGAGGTGCTGAATGTTTAAACAAGTTTTGTTAGACTTTTTCCCTCCAGCCTCCTGCCCCCTTTTTCCATCTGCTGGTAGCAGGATGGGGGGGGAAGATGGGTTGTAGGGGGACAGCCTGGGCACAGGCAGCTTTCAAAGTGGGAAGCGCAGGGCTCGGAGGTGGAACACCCGTGGAGAACTGTTCTTTTCCAAAACACCTGTAAAAATGCAACAGCTCTGAACCAGAGCCCCTTGGTTAAATTTGGCTACCATCACTGCCAGGTTTCAAAGCATTGGGAAACCAGAAGAGCTGCTCCTACAACTCACCATTGCAAGGGCCATGGCCAGAGAAATTCGGGGACACTGAAGAAGACAGCTGTCAGCAGCTCCTTTAGGCAGCTTCTTGGCCTTCACTGATGTCTTTAGAACAACATATAATTACCAAGAAGCAGAAAGAGGGAGAACAGCAGCAACTTTTAACCAAACATGGAGTGTGCTGCCTTGCCTTTGGCATTTCTCAGACTCACTCTCACTCTGTTCAGGCAGCAGGAGTTTGAGCAGGGAGTGTAAAAGGGGATGGCAATCTGGCTTTGCATAACAAAACCCACCATTTCCTTCAGCAGTGGGGGAGGGAATCTCCTTAGGCAACCAGATAATCCAGAAACTAGTGCTAATAAGTTATTGACTTTCCTACAGTTCTTCCAGTACTGGCTGATGGTTTCCGGTAATCACCGCGCTTCCATATCCTCCGAGTCCAGCTGCATCTCTTGGAAGAGCTCAGTTATGGCAGCTTGCGATAATGTGGCATTTTAGCAATGTCAGCTTTTGTGCAAGATACAAAAATCCTCCCATTTATTGCCCCTTGCTCCCAGTGCACACATGAAAAAGAAAGACACCGATAAAAGTCTCTCATTCACGTTTAGGTGAACATGACTCCTCTTTCCTGTCCTCCCCATGTTTGCATCAAGCTCCCTGCCAAGCACGGAGGAACCACATGCCTTTTCTGCTCCCTTAGAACCTTTTGATTTTTGTAGTGCTCCACCAGCTGAAGTCGAGGCGCAGCAGGCAGGACACGAGCCTAAGAGCTGGGAAACGGTGCTGCTGCTCTTGACTCTGACACCAACCTGCTCCTTGTCCTGGTCAGGTCACATAACTGTACCGCTGATTCTGAGCACAACTGGTCAGATCTACATGGCACTACATGACACAACCGCAGCTGGGCTTGACGTACCGCGGAGCCTTTAAGCTAGCTAGCCTGAGCACAGCTAGCAGATGAGCGTTTGGAACGGTAGAGCGATTTACCTGGGCGATATTCAGGGCAGTTCTCCAAACTCCACTTCATGTTAGCAGGGCAAGTGCCAGCAGATGAGATTCAAGCAGCAGTCAGCCCCGATTGCACTGCAGACAGCAAGTTTTTGGGAACCAAAGCCTCTCATGCTGTGTTTCCAAAGCACCTGGCATAACATGTTGATCCAAGGATGGCTTCCAGGCAAATACTGATACCACTTAAAAATATGAGCAAGTCAGATCTTCAGCTCTATAGATTAACACGCCCTGCTACTAACACACAGTCAATTTACACCAGCAGAGTATCTGTTCCTTACCACGGCTACTGACACTTGTAACTCCAGACCGACCTGCTCACAGGTAGCCCAGAACACCATGCACTCGCTGTACCAGTTACAAGTTCCGTTAGCACAGCTGATGGAGAACAGGCTGAGCACTCCTTGGGCTAGTGGCACTTGGAAAGCACCCGCGTGACTTGGGAAAGTCAGGAAAGGTTTTTAAAGCACCAAAGAGCGTCAGAGAGCACGTGTCCCTGAAAGGTAGCATAATGTTGGCCCTGCTAAGCAAGTCCCGTGCCTTTCTGCCTTTGGTACAGCTGATTTCAGAAAACAGAGACACTTCTACATCAATGTTTTCAATAAATCCTGCCTAAAACAATCAAAACCCTTTTGCCCTTAAAAGCTTAACATTTTCTAGAGCAGCAAAGAAAGTTTCTTGATATGGTGGCAGTAGGGAAAGGGGGGCAGGGAAGATTTTCTGGAGTTGGGAGGGGAAGGAGAGAAGAATAATTTATTCCCCCCAACACCTGAAGCTGCTTTGAGTGCTAAACTAAAACACTGTGGGGATTTAAGGGGGATCAGATCCTGTCAAAGGTTCATATTTCACAGCTGATCTTTCAAAGGTTAGGGCCCAGCATTTCCTAGGAGATAGAACGATAACTTTGTCCTTCAGACTAAAATAACACAGCTGAACATACTTTCATTCAAACAAGAGCAGAATTTATAGGCTAAAGGGTAAGTGGCTGCGTGCGTTAGAGAAGCAGAACACAAAGTCCACAGGACATCACTGCAAGGATCACAGAAGATACCCTGTGCCCCAGAGAGCAGGTGCTCAGGACCTGGGCATTGGTCAACCTGCTGGGCTGAAGGGACAGAAGGAGCTACAGCAGGGAAAGCTGCACCCGGTTATGTGACGTGCTAACTACGTGCAGTTCAGGAAAGGGGGTTCAAAGTACGGTGTACACAAGACAAACTGGAGAAGGAAGAGCTGATCTACCAAAGACCTCGAATCACTCCATCCCAGTGAGAACAGCAGGGGAGAAATCAATAACCCAAGCAAGAAACTGTAATAGCAACTGACATTTATACAGCATCAGATACCCAGGTGTCCCCAAACACTTGACAGATATTACAAGCTGAACTGATTTACAAGCAGGGGATCTGGCTCCTTGCAGAGCATCGATTCCCACACCTAAGCAAAGGAACTCCTGTGGATTTTGTGGCAACCTTCACCCATCACTCCGTTTCAGGGGTGAATGCCCAGATGCTTTGACCTTGCACATCTCTCACAATTTAGCATAAAAATTCCCTCCACCCTGGACAAGGTATCTCACATTCAGGCGAGGCAAATGTTTGTTTTGTATGGCTGGATGGAAGGCATCCACGTATGGTGAGGACAGACTCATAAGCACCTTCACACTGCTCTGCTCACCTTGTAATCTCCTCAGCCCTTCTCATCAGGAGTCCAAGTTACACGCTCTGCTTTATATTAGACAGAAAACGACCTCTAGCAGCCCCAAGCCATGGATTTACCTCTGGCACAGATGCTCAGCAGAGGCAACGATGACACTTAGAACATTAGGGTGTTCCCTTGCCTTTGCCTCAGCTTTCCATTTCTTTTACAAATAGGAAAAATGAAAGCAGGAAAGGACAGAAGAATGACATTCAAAGGCCCAGGCTACACAAAACCCCACTGACTTGTAGCTGAGAAGGAAACCACAGGTCCAATGGCACCGACAACGCCAAGATCCCAGATACCTGTTAAGGCACTCAGACTTATCACAGACCCTGCAACTTCACATGACGCGCTCTGCCTGCAGCAGGCAACAGCTCCTCTACATTGGAGTCCAAACAGGTCCAGCAATAACGACAAAGCGCTAGAAACCTTTGTAAGGTAGACAGATCTGAAAACCAAGACAGAATCAGGCTCAACGTCAAGGGGAAGAGACTCTCACACCCTGTGTGAGGAGTGCCAAGCCTCTGGGACACTGCACCTTGCGCTACAGGCACTGCTTTGGAGAGGGACGTCAATTTAATATCTAACGTCAAAACTCTATTTCCACCTTTCGTTCACATCTTTGGGCTGATGCAACTCTTTGGTTCTAATACCTATGTAAACATTTGGGGTTTTTTTAATTATTATTAATAAAAAATTCCTTGAATTTTTCATGAGTTTTTCATCTTGTGCCTTGCTCCTCGGGGCATCCTACCCATCCAGCACAAGAAGCGTAGGAGGAAGCCGACAAAGCCCGTGCAATGAGCTAGCAGGGCTGTGAGCACCAGCAGAATTGCCCTCTGCACTCAGAAGCAGCACAACTGCCTCACGCAACCGGAGGAAACACACTCATGTCTGACTTCTCACTACTTGTCCTTTCCCTGAATAGACACTCTTTTTGATCCCCCAAGTTCATCTTCCTCTCTGACCTGTAAGACAGAGCACGGTTGTGGCTTAGGTTGGCACAACGCCGCTGACGCCAGCTGTGGAGCAGCCCTTCCAACAGTCACCTGCCAAATTCTTCTGCAGAGACAACTGCTCCTTCTATGGATTGCTGATTTTTAATTAAATATGCCAGAAAGGTGGGAAGTTCTGTGTGGGGAGACCGAAAGAAAAGCAAACCCAACAGACATCCAAATGTTTTAAAGGGCTACCCGAACCCCCACTCCACACGTCTCCCTCAGAACATCCATGCTGATGATCATCTCTGCCGCTCTGGGATGCGTGACAGTTCTGCTGCTATTTCGATAAGCCCTGGGAGAAGAGCAGAGGGTGGATTTGCATGCAACCGCTGCAAAGTTTTTCAGCTCACTACAGCTTGCAAAAAAATCACCAAAAAGCAGCTCAACGGGAGGTTGTTGAGACTGGTATGACAGAAAACACTCCTCCTTTCAGGCAACAGATGTGTTTGCAGGCCTCAGGTAGTTTCAAATGAGAAAAATTGTTCTAAAATCTCCAGTAATACTTCGTTCGGAATAAGTTTCAATCCAGTAAAGTCGTCAGTGTGGGTTTCCAACTGCAACTAGGACTCTGCAGCAAACCAGGACATTGGGAACAACGCTGAGGAAATGGGAAAATCCTATCGCAAAAACTATCATCTGCCGAGGGGGTTGCATCTCAGAGCCTGCGGGGTATCCGAGCGAAACCGTCTCAGCTAAACCTGCCGCTGTTTTTCAAATTACCGCGAATGTTCCTGCTGTACTTTGGGTATAAACAAACCTGGGTTAAGTTTTTTAGTATCATAAACAAATAATTGTGGGAGGAAATTAAAGTCTCACTGGTATTTGTTCGGCATTGCAAGTGTCTGTCAGGCCAAACAGGCATAATTAGTTCCACTGAGCAGCTTTTCAGTTCTACGTGGGAACACCAGACCTTAGCTAAACACCGATTCAGACATCGCTTCCCAAGCCCGGCTTCTCAGCAGCGCAGGCTGGGTGACTCAACAGGCTTTTCCCAGTGTACCAGTCACACAGCAGCAGCCCCTAAATCCCAAAGAAGCACACAACCATCTCTGCTAGCTCCCAGTACAGGACTGGGGTGAGGGTATGTGCTCTCTGCATATTAAAAGCTGTGAACACAAGAGACACTACAAAGAAAAAGCAGCGTGGAACCTGATAAAAGCCACGTAACGGAGCTCAGATGGCCGGCAAGCTTGCAACTTGTCCCAGGCGTTAACTGCAGGCGTCAGGGCTGAGGTGGTGGCAGTGACCGTACACGCTCTCCATCTGCTCCACGCAGCCTGAATTATGTTTTTTTAAGCTTGCTTCTCAGTAACATGGTCTCTCCAGTTGCTGCATGAGGCCAAGGGAGACCTGCTATCGCTCACGCTCCCCAAAGCCTTGGCAGCAAACACCTGCCAGTCAGAGGATTTACTGGGAACACACCGGTCCCCAAATCCCACTTGTTCAAGTTTATGGTTATGGCAAATCTCTCGTGCAAAGGTAAGTCGTTGTAGCAACAGTTTGTCAAGCTTTTAACTTCACGAGTTTTATATTCTCCTACCCCCCCAGACCTGCCATCCCCCGTAACGGAGCTGCTTAGCGAGATGTCAGAGGCAAGCGGCCTCCCAGTAGCGCCAGGCTCCCTCTCCCGATCTCTTTAAACACCTAGCCTGCTCCCCTCCAACGTTATGCATTCATTGCAGGCAGTTTTGCATCTTATTTTAATAAAAGCTGAAAACACGTTACAAACACCCCCCCTGCCAAACAAACTCCATAGTCTGTGGCACAGACTAAGAGTGGCACTATCTACCCTTGGTGGAAAGTCAGGGTGCAACCTTCAGTTTTGATCAAGCCTTCTTTTTTTTTTCTTTTGTTTCTTTTTTTGCCATTATGAATTTAGTTGGAGAAAAAAAACTGCTCAGGTCCACCTGCCTAAATCCAGGTGTATTTTGACTATACCACATTTACGAAGATTACTCAGTCCCTGGTACCCAAAGGCAGCCCCATAGTAGGTGGTGGTCACGCTCTTAGAAGCGACTGGCACAAAGAGATTAGGAACCAAATAACCCACACAAACATCCTCGGAACATAACATAGCCAGATGACGGGGAGCTCCTGTGAAGCCTAGTTAGTACCAGTTCCTCACATTAAAAGGGCAAAGCTACACACCTCCCTGTCCACTCCATTCATCTCACCATGCAAAAAGAGACATTAGAAACACCTTACCTTTGGTGCGTCTGCTCTGTGCCCATGCACTGAGGTTGGAGCATTACAGAGACATTGCACCAAGCATTGATGAAGCACTCAAATCCTTCCAAGGCTTCAGCAGAGAATTTAATAGCTCAGAGTAACACTTTAAGCCAAGGCTGCTGTGCAAACTGTGGGAACCACAGCAGTTCTTAAAATTCTGAAGTGCTACTGACAACACCAATGTTTTAACAGCACAAGCGACCTTGTCACGGTGCACACCCTCTCATCTCACGTTGGAGCCAGTAGAAGACAAAGGAGATGCATCACTTGCCAAAGACACACTCCAACAATCCTTTCTCCAGAGTTTTTCTACTTATCCCCCAATAAGAAGCCCATTCGCATAAAACAAGGTCCTTTTCAGGCAGTAACATTAAAATGATGACCTATTCTGAACAGGACCAAGCAAGACCTAAATTTAGATCAAACCTGGACTTCTCCAATAACTTCAGGCACTTTAGTGCCAGTTCTTTCTTGCCCTCGTAGTATTTTTACATCAGAGAGGCAGCTCTTCTGCAGTATTTCCTGACTTACGCTCAGTCAAAGGTTCAGGTTTAAAACATTAATTTTATTGCCTCTAGAAACACATTACTACTGGCCAAGTTAAAAACATCCAGCATTAAACCCAAAATCCCAATCAAAAGTCAGTGCTTTTGGGCACCTTACAACCCACTTCCCTACACCTTATATCTCAGTTTCTTCACCTTGAGAAAAGCCTGAACATAAGATAGTAGAGCATCTATCAGAACTCAAAATTCCAGCATCCCAGCACCTTTCCCCCCAGTTTTTCTTACACAATTAATAGTTCAGCATCAATTCACAAAAGTAAAAGAGACCATTACCTTATCCCTCAACAGACCCATCTCCTCAAGCTTCTACAACCATCTTCACTTAAAAAGGGCAGCAAATTTCTGACAGAGCATCTCTCTCTCCCCCTTCCCAGAAGAATGGCTCTGTAGCTCCCAATCCCAGATAAGCTGCCTCATGACTTTCACGAGGAACAGGTGATCTTCCCACCATCACCTGGCCCTACTTCTCACCACACCTGATTTCAGCACAAGCACCTTGGGATAATTACAAATAGGGAATGACAGGAAAGGCAGACAAATAACCTAAACCTAAGGTCAAAGAGCCTTTTTTTTTTGCTATAGACCTTGTGGATAACAGAGTAATACGACCCTGCTTTGCTAGCAGTTCACACAAATATGGGCTGTAGGAGGTTTTAGGACGAGTTCCCTAATACCGAGAATTGTTTAGGAAGTGTAATCGTGCCCAGGAAGCGTGACATTCACTGCTGCCTACCACACCCGTATTTTTCTGAACACAGCACGCGTTTTCAGTCTGGCTTCTGACGTTCCAGCTCCCTGCCCTGTTCACTGCACGACAAAGTGCCGTTACCCCTTGGCAGAGAGTAAAGAGCCCAGCGAAGACTGAACTAGCATAAAAACATCCTATGGTCCTGCCCAAATTTTCAGCCTCGCTATCATTTGTCTGCACAACTGCGCAAGGAAAAAAATTTTTAAAACCCAAACAACAACAACAAAAAATTCCATAGTTCTTAACCATTTACGGTGTGTTCTCTGTGGTGTGTTCAATCAACTTTTAATCAGAGTATCATACAGCTTGCAGCCAAGCACCTTAAAATAGTTTAAGCTTTTTATAGCGCTGCTGTTTCCACTGTCAACCAAATCTATAACGTCAAACAACTAAACCAGGTCATTTTGACAAGAGCTATTTTCCAGGAAGCTACATGAGCTGTCATTCACTATATTCAACACACGTGAAAGGTGCAAAACCTCCGTCCAGTTTTAGAGAGAAAAAAGCTGGGCACAGACATAGAGCAATGCAGAATAATGTTTCCCAGGAAAGTGGCAGCAGATCTGGAAACTGAGTCTTGATTCTGCTCTGCCCAGCTTAGTGCGTTAGCAGCAGTGTCCCCAGCCTTCCAACGCACCCCTCTCTATTTGTATTTTACAGCAATCGTGTTTAAGACCATATCTATGGAAAAGACCAGTGTTTGTTTTCTTGCCTGGTGTAATAACAACGTAATGCACACATACACAACAGTCAAAAAGCAGCTCAGTTGTAAATTGGTCTACTCCGAGAGCCAGACAATATTTACCCGTTACTGCCAGACTTTATTCTACACCAGTCTGCAAATCAAAATTCCCCAGCACAAAAGCAGACAGAGTGTTTAATACCAAACACAAAGAAATCCGAAATGGTTATGTGCAAACGCCTCCCACAAAGTTTGATGCTGCTGGAGCGGCAACGGGAGCAGTCCACTGCGTAAAGCACTGGGAAATTCAAAACAGAGCTGTCTAGTTACAGAAATCTAATTAAGCTCCCATCCATCTTAATGCTGAGCTCCTTAAGGAAGGAGATTTTATTTGCTATGGAGCTGTGTAATATGTTCACATAGTATAGATGTTTATTGCTGCTTAAAGCCATCAAGACAGGACTTGTGAAGGTCTCCCAGAGGTTTCTACTGGGTGGTCAAGGCCTGCGGAAGGTTATAGTACAGCTGGTTAACTACCATCTTAACCAGAGCTTCTACATGAAGAAAGCACTTAGGTCTCCCACACGGCTTGTTATGGACGTGCCACGTGTGCATCACACCTGTACGTGCACAAACACCCACAGCACAACGCATTCCCTGCACACACGCACAGGCTGTAGCATCGACACAAATCTCAAGGCTGCTGGACCCAAAGCCTTTGGGAAAGCAAGACATCCCTGTGAGCAGGAGAACCCACACTTCGTGGCTGACTGCTGCTGCTGCCCGTGGCAGGGTGGTCCGTGAGGCCTCTCTCCCACTTGGGATCCCCCCAAAAGGGCGAGCGCCACGTCCAGGGATGCAGATGTCTGCTCCCTTTTGCCACTCCTGTTTCCAAGGTCTGGTAGCAAGAAAATGGTCTTTGGTACTTCAGATGTTCAGAGTAATTTCACCAGAAGTAGCCATACAGGCACACAGGCACCTTTTATTTCACAAGCACCTTTACACTCATTCAGTTGTATCCTCAAAAACAGCGTCTGTTCCCTGCACAATGTTGAGACCAGAACTAGACCCTTAACACAGGCTCTAACTTAGTATCTTTCCTGCCTTTCCTTTCTGTTCTTTTAATCTTTTCTAGCTCCACACTAGATTTCTTTCTCGAAAACACCCAATTTCAATTGCATCAGGAGGAGCTAACAAAAAGTGCTTCGCTGTTTTGTCAGCAGATTACAGAAAGCCTTCTCGTTCGAGTTTATCTGGTTGGAAAGGCAAGTAATTGCCATGGACTTTACCAAGATGTGATTTGGAAGGGAGGGTAGGGGAAGCTTCTCTCCAGCATTGCTGCTCCACCCAGCTTGCACCTCAGTCAATCACACGGGGCTGGTTAATCCGTAGCTCTATTATCACCTTTCCTGCATTTACTTGGGGTGCAAGAGCCACCAGGAGGGAAGCTGAAATGAGAGCAGAGCGTGAATACGCACGTGCTGCAGTTTGTTGTCACTGGTATCTGAAAATGAAGCTGCGGTGAAGGGAAAACAAAATATTCAATTAGGACAGCGGCTGGTGACTCTGCTTGCCTGAGCATGGCTGTTGCCTGGGGAGGGCAGGACATGTTCCCCCTCTGTGGCTCCAAGCCACCTCTTCTGACAGGTAGAGCTTCATTTCCAAAGGCAGGAGCAGCAGGGAAGGCAGATGTGTGAGGGACACCTCTGGTTAGGAGCGGTAATTCCTAAGGAGGGCTGAGATGCGCTACTACACACTGATCCTCAGAGCTTGGAGCATGAAAAATGTCTAAGGAAGGGTATCCAGCCCATAGCTGCATCCTAAACGCTTGTTGGGTTACAGTCAGGGATGGTAACAGAAGTCCCAGCACAGACAGTGGCAGCACAGGGGTCTTCCTGTTCTCTAAAGATCTTCCAGGTCAAAACCTGATCCTGAGCCACAGCAGCAAACTGGAGCCCATTTCCTCCAGACACACAAGTGCCTGAATACGTGGGTTAACATTCTGACATTTCCTTCATGCAGCCTTCCACCGTCTTACTAAAAACTGAATTACCCTGTGCAATTGCCATTTCTTGTACCAGAAAACCAGCCTGGACACAGCCCTGGACAGTGTTACAGAAGTGTAAAGGAAATCATTCAAAAAATCTGATTTGAAGCTATTATCATTTATATTGTGGCAGAGACCCCAGGTAGGCTGAGTCCAACCATAACAGGTGTTGCACATATTTTATTTCAGTTAAATACTGTAATGGGAAGACCAGCCCAAGGGTAGAGGGAGCCAAATTAGGAAATTGCATGAAAAATACAAATAAAATATATCACAGATTCATTCAAGTGAGGTTCACAGGCACTTGGCTGGCTGGTCCTCTGGGCAGCGTGCTCTGTTATTATGGAATGAGGCAATCTGTCCTCACCAGAGAAAGACCCTCTCAAAGTGACATTTTCTGCTGACACCATGGCCAGCCATGATTTTTGCTGAAGGGGAGGAACAAATCCTGCAGCTCTACCACCACCATCTCAGATGAACCCTCGCAGGTTTGTCTGAGATGGTGTAGAAGAGCTGAGAACTGAATTCAGGCAACTGCTCTTCCACTAGAACGTACCTGCCTGCAACAGCAAGGTGACAGGTCACACGAGGCCAACAGCAGAAAGTCTTTGGCAAGGACATTTTCAGAACATTGCAGTCTCTTAAAACTTGGAAATAATTGCTTTTCCTCCTCAGTTCTGCATTAGGGAGTCCTGCATCGAATCAGACGTTTCCCTGCAGATCCCGCATTCAGTCGCCGTTAGCTTCCAGCCCGGCACGCCGCACGCTGAATGGAGCAACATCTCCGCTACCCAGAAAACACGACTGGCTGAACGTTGCTTCCCAAGCAGGGCCGATGCAATCATCTGATGCAAACTATGAGACCTTCACCTTGCAATAATCTCCAAAATATAACTGAAATATTCCTGGCTTCTTAAAATTATTACTACTATTAAACTTCTTATTAAGTTTAAGAAGGAAAGAGACTGACACAAACAGCAGGAGAGAAATGAATTCTGCCCTTTCCTTTTGTCACAGCAATTCCATCTACCCAGAGTCACTGGGATTTTCCCTTTGGGTTCTCCCCCCTTCCCCACCTTCTTTTTGCCTTTTTTTGTGGCTGACTTCTCATTCCCAGCAAAACCAAAGCCACCCAGGTTACCAGCACCGAACAGCCGCTTGCTTCTGGCTTACTTAATAGCCCAAGTGTGCACCGGCACCTCTTGTTCCTCATCCACAAGGTTCCCAGGGAAGCCTCCTTGGCTCAAACACAACTATTTCCCCCTTTCCCTTCCACAGAGGAAAAAACCAAAATGAACCAGCTCCTGCAGACACCTTCCCATTTATTGTCACCTCCTCCAGCAGTGTGCAGGGTGCCACAGGGGACTGCTGTGACTAATTGTGTGAATCAGGAACATGTCCTACCCAGTTTCAGGAATTGGCCACGGCACAGGGAGACTAAAAGGGACTGTTGGTCTGTTCTGGTACTGGCATCTCCTTTGGGAAGGCTGTTGGAGCTAACAAGAGCCCATAATGAACATGCAGGTCTTTGAAGCAGGCTTGAGTAGTGATCGCAAGGAATGCCAGTCACCCCGAGCTCAGATTTAACTCCCTCCCACACATGGCTTTTGTTAGCTTGCTGTTTACAGCTTAAAATTATTGACATCATAAATGTTGAATCATGAGGCTGAAATTAAAAGAAAGGATTCCTGCCTTGCTTGTGGCTCCCTCCTTTGTTGCATCTCTCTCTCCCTGCTTTGGTTGTGTAACTCATTCAGCTTACGTGACACGTCTAAGTCTCAGAGGGATGAAAGCTATGGCAACAGGAGTTGTGCATCTAATCCCTGAATGCAGAGTGCCAAAAGGAAGGAGGGGAGGGCACAAGCAGCGGTCCCTAGGACGGGGCAGAGAACGCTCCGCCCCCAAGTATTTTTAAGATGCAAATTAATACTGCGATGCAAAGGAATACTATGACGCAAAATAATACGATGACGAAAATTAATACAACATAGAAATGCTACGATGCAAATTAATATGATGGAAAATAATACTATGATGTAAAATAATACCCTGACGTAAAATAATACCCCTGCTACACCACATGCTATGACAAATACTACTACTGAAATGCTACTGTGATGAATACTACTACAACACATACTACTGCTATGAGGATAATGACGAATACTACTACTACAAATACTACTACAACCAGCCCTATGTTTAGTGGCCCTGTAAAAGGGGGCCGGTCGGGGAGGGGTGGGTTTGGGGGCTCCAGGCAGGTCTGGGTGTGGGCTGAGCATCCCGGTGGTCGGTGTTCAGGCGGGTAAATTGCTCTCTGCTACCGCCCGCTGTGCACACTTTGTTTCCCTCTCCCTTTGCTGTCCCAGAAAACCGTCCTTATCCCAACCCACAAGTTGTGCCTTTACCGTTCTCCTCCCCATCCCGCCGGGGGTGGTGGGAGCAGCCGCGACTGCTCGGCTGGGGCTGGACCACAACAACTTGATTGATTTGTGGACAGAAATCGGACTTGGGGGAAGCGTGGGCACTAGTGAACATTTCAGAGGCACTTAATGACAGCATGGATCCATTCAGATTGAGGTAAAAAGCTAAACCACAACTTTAACCCTTTCGCTCTATTTTCCCCAGCCACCCGTGCAACTGCTTCGGCCTGAGCGAGCCCCGGCGCTACCTCCGCTCCAACAAGCACGCGTCGTTTCCCTTCCCATTTTACACCAGCGGTGGCTCTAATTTTAGGATGCTGCTCCCGTATGGTGCCAATCGGTTCGGCTGTGTCAGGCACGGCCGCTGTCAGGGGATCAGTGCCGTGTACAGGCGTTGACAGTCGATTGTCAGCCACCACTTTCCGGTTCATTTCTGAACTGGCCGTACTGGGGAGCGGGTTTGAGTAATGCCCCCCTGTTCCTGCAGCTCTTGTCACCGCAGGGATCCCCTCCTTTGCGCCCAGCAGCAAGGGACGGGGCTTCGCACTCACGATTTTAGCCGGGGGAAGGGCAGGGGCACTGTGAAAGCCTTGTCAGGGCTGCCGGGGACCCCAGCTCCCCCTCCCTGCCTGCCCAGTCTGTCCAGAGCTTCCCTTCCAGTAAATCCAGTCCCAGACTATTAGCAGGGAGCGCTCCCAGTACCACAGCAGGCTCAGTGGGGCTGGTGTCTCCCAGCACATCGGGTTGGGGTTTGCAATACCAAATACACCAGTAACCCGTGTCTGTTTCTATCAGGGACGATCGCACTCCCACACCCCCATTTAAAGCAGGCATTTGGGGCCCTGTGTCTACCAGAAAAGCGACCAGAGGTTTAAAAGGACCAAGGGGAAAGGCTACCTGCAGATCCCCCCTGTGCCTTGCCCGCAACCCTGCTAACGCACCCCCATGGGTCACTCACTGGGGCAGTACCTGGAGTTTCACAACCTTGGGAGGCAGGGGGGGGTGTGCCTCAACCCTCCTGACCAGCCCTTATCTATCGGTTTCCACATTTCTATTGGCAGCTGCAAATTAGGGAGGGGCAGGCCACCCATTAATTCCCAGGGAATACCTTTATCTCACTGCCCTTCTGCAACCAGTTTCAGGAGACTCCTACCTGCATCCTGGGGATGTAGTGCTCCCTCTACTGTGTTGGTCCCACATGCCAGCACTAGGTGGTCAATTCCTGGACAGTTTCTCCCCAGGTAAGACCTGGGCTGCCCTGAGGTCCTATGGCTGCAGTCTTGAACTTGCATGGCATAAACCTCCAGTGATTTGGGTCACCCTCTGACCAAGGGAGGCAGCCTGTCTGGGCTGGCCAACAGCAATGTTGGGGAGTGTTGGTGGGGAGCTAGGCANTATCTCACTGCCCTTCTGCAACCAGTTTCAGGAGACCCTCACCTGCATCCTGGGGGTGCAGTGCTCCTTCCACCATGTCGGTCCCACACACCAGCACTAGGTGGTCAATTCCTGGAGTTTCTCCCCAGGTAAGACCCGGGCCGCCCTGAGGTCCCATAGCTGCGGTCTTGAATTTGCACGGCATAAACCTTCAGTGATTTGGGTCACCCTCTGACCAAGGGAGGCAGCCTGTCTGGGCTGGCCAACAGCAATGTTGGGGAGTGTTGGTGGGGAGCTAGGCACTATCATGCATCAGTTGGAGGCAAGCTGCTTTCTGCATGCTCTCTGTAAGATGGCTTATTCTAGGGGTGGGAACTGCGATAGGGTCCCCTCTGTCCAAGGGGTCTAACCCTCTGGCCCAATATGCCACTTTCTGGGTCAGGCACCAGGGTTCCTGCTCATCACCTGCAGTCAAAAATACACCAGGACTGCCATATCCCTGAGCCTCTTCCTCCGAAAGCCTTATTCTGTCCCTGCATCTCAGGGAAACCCTCCACACATATTTGGTCTTGGTTTCCTTAGCCTGCCTACTGTGTCTTTCCTGCAGTTTGGCCAGCTCAGTAACGGTGTGAGGTATCTTCNAGATGGCTTATTCTAGGGGTGGGAACTGCGATAGGGTCCCCTCTGTCCAAGGGGTCTAACCCTCTGGCCCAATATGCCACTTTCTGGGTCAGGCACCAGGGTTCCTGCTCATCACCTGCAGTCAAAAATACACCAGGACTGCCATATCCCTGAGCCTCTTCCTCCGAAAGCCTTATTCTGTCCCTGCATCTCAGGGAAACCCTCCACACATATTTGGTCTTGGTTTCCTTAGCCTGCCTACTGTGTCTTTCCTGCAGTTTGGCCAGCTCAGTAACGGTGTGAGGTATCTTCAGTGGTAACGGCGGGTTCTGCATCCTTGCCATTGCACAGGACTTCAGCTTTAATAGGTGGCCAGAGCTTGAGAGTAGGGTCCAGTTCCGTCACCGCCCCCAGCCCCTTACAGATAGTGAGGGGCACCCCCCCTCGCCACGAGGTTGGCTGCTTTTGATAAACTAGAAAATCCCTGTTGGCTTTCAAGGTCCCCAGGGAGCTGCATCTCAGCTGGCTCTCCCGCACAAAAGCATCTTGCAGGCTGCCCTTCAAGTTTTCTGTGATTCTTTTCTCATCCACTAATGCTCTGGGCTCTCTTTTAGAATAGCTGGGAAATGGTTTGGTTGGTTTACCTGTGTGGATGAGCCCAAAAATGCACAATGCAACCTAAATTTTCAAGTGATGAGGCAGTGCTGAGCAGAATGGGCTGGCTTCCTTCACAAGGGCTGTTTGAACCTTCTGTTAGATGAAGTCTGCCCTTGTGACTGAGATGTTTGTAGCCCCACGGACCTGGCAGTGCACCTGTAGGAAACATGCTAAATACACAAAAGCATCTCTCATCTTCCTGGGAGAATCCATCCCAGGAAACTTCATTAATCCAGAGAACCCCCAAACAGTCTGAAGATTACTTTAATGGAATAGTTATAGCTAATGTAACAAGACACATTCAACCCAGAAAATATGAACTAAATCCAAACATGGGTATTAACTGAGAGTATATGAGCTAACTTAATTATTTACCTAAGTCTGTGCTTTGGATGTACCTGAGGGCTCTCGCTGTTTCCCCATAAGCAAAGAGCAGCTTTGAGTCTGCATAGCATTTATTTTAGATTGAGTGAAACATGAATAAATATAGCAACAGAAGTAAAATCTTTATTAGAGAGCAGGTGTGCTGATCTCCTCTTTAACATGCCCCGTTAATTTGGCCTGCAGCAATTGCAGCTGCCCCCACTGAAGTGGAGAACCTTGAAAACACAAAGGTGGGAGAGCAAGAAGATAATCTCTCTGGAGGTATTTCCCGTGGGTATTGCTTAGTGTGCTGTGGTGATTTAGATGCAGCTTCCATTTTAACGGGGTTGCCAAACAGTTGGACTCGGGCTACTTCAAAGCAGTGCTTGGAAAAAGAAAGCTTCTTTCTTCTTGTGTCCCAGAGGAGGTAGGGGAGAGGCTGTTCAGGCAGCCAACGCAATCTGCAGCTGCATGTCTCTTGGTGTGCCTGCTATTGCCAGCTCTGCTGTGATACGGGAGGATTTTTATTCTATGTTGGAAGTCTCAGAGCAAATTAAGCTTAGGGAACCTCAGTCCACCCATAACCCCTGTTGTGGGGTCGTCCCATTAACTGCCTCTTATGAGGATGTTGTCCAACACAGCAGTCTCTGCTTCTGATATTCAGAAGGTGTAAATCGGTAGAAAACCACGTAAGTACTTAGGTGCTGCTGTTGAGGGAAACAGGACCAGTCGTGCTTGTGGGATAAAGGTGTTGATGGAGAATAGTCTCTTCTCTTTGGTAGTAACCAAAGCTACTGGATAAATTCTTGTTGAAACCTAATAACACAGATCACTTAACTTAATAAAGTATCCTAATAAGGTATTTTAAGAAATCTTTTCCTGTTCCAAGATGGTTTATTTAACTTAAATTTTGCACTGTGAAGAGATGTTTGGTTTGTGGTTGTTTTGGTTTGGTTTTTTTTTTGCTTTGCTCTTCCTGACCACGTCTATTATCTAAACTAGTCAGTGAAAAAAGTACCTTTATTTCTCTGTTCCACGTTATTCTTTGTATTTTAGCTTTTTGGGGTAGAGCTTGATTCCTCAAGAGCATTGTTCTGGATAAATGTGCAGAAGGGCTTTTGGCTCTTCCATTGCGATGAGTAACTAGAGCAGTAACGTGCCATGGAAGGAGTTTCTTTGGAGAAGCATTCCTGCTTAAGCTGAGAAGGGAGGGGTATCAGAAAAGGGATGAGCTTTGTTTACAGGCTCCTGAGCAAAGGTGATGTGAGCAGTGAAAAGTTCAGCAATGACAGACTTGTTAGAAGTTGCCCTTGACTGCTTACAGGCATAATTTTAATTTAAATGTAATAAAAACCTAAAAGGGAAAATTAAGATGCGGAAAGCAGTTAAAAAGCCTGTCTGAAGACATCTGCAAAATGGTTTTATTCCAAGCAAATATAAGAAAACGGTTTGCTTTTTTTATTGTCAAACAATAATAGTGCCTCCATTTATACAATGCCTTTTACAACCAAACCTCTTTCATAGATTACTTCCAAAACAACACAAAAGTTGATTTATTTTTAAACCCTGTCCTCATAACCCTTTTCTTCCCAGCGGCGTAGCATCTCTTCATCATGGCAGTGAGCTCTTGAGAGCTGAGCCCAAGGTTCTGTCCAAAGTGTGGGGCCTGTTTGGCTGGGTCAAAACAAAGCGGGGGCTCCACTGCTGCACGTCAGCCCGCTTCCCTTTGTGCGGAGCCTGGCGGCAATGCTCTGACATGACATCTGCGCTCTGGGGGGCCCAGTGCGACACGAGCTGGCTTAAGGGTGAGGGAGGCTCCTGCCCAGGGTACCCTTTATCTCAATTGCTGTGTTTTTTCTCTTTTTCTAGGCACTCCCCTTTCCAGCCCTTTTAGTCTTTTTCCCAGTCCATGTTGTGTCCAGATGCCAAGAGATGTGCTGTCTGCATTCACAGCTCTCTTTTTTACAGTCATTTTAGCATAGACAGATCCCTAGGAGGTCTGTGGGTTCTGCTTTGCTTGACTTCCCTAGCAGGCCTGAAAACAGAATCATAAAATCTTTAAGGTTGGAAAGACCTCAAAGGCCATCGAGTCCAACCATCAACCCAACACCACCATGTCTACTAAACCATGTCCTGAAGTGCCACATCTACAGTGAAGCGATCTGCTTGCTTCTCTTGGGACAGAGACAAAAATAGAGGCAGCTCTATCCCATAATATACCCTCTAAATATCCTGCTCTCTACAAAGGGCAAGGAGTACTTCTGCTGCGACACAGATCACATAGACACCAACCCTGTTAGATCTGAGGATCTGGCAGTATTTTGAAAGGTTAGCCAGCATAATCCATGGATCATTGGGGTGGGGGAATTGGGACATATGGGTGCTCTGAGCTGTGCATCGGTAAACCCTTTTGACTTGATGTAGGGCTGTAGCCACAGGTCTGCATAATACAGAGGATTTTGTGTGTAGCAGTGAAATGTCCACTGCTTTAATATGAATTTTTCTGTGATGGGAGGTCAGAGCACTGTGAAATAACAAGGTTGATTTGTTCTGTTTGTTTGCACAGCCGTGACTTTCTGCTCAGATTTAGCAATGTGAATGGCTAAGAGTGCTCTTGGTGTGGGGAGGAGCAAAAGAAGCGTAAGGTACCGGTGGGAGTCAAAGTAGGAAACTTCAGTGTAGTTGTGATAGTGGCATGGGAGCACCTGATCTTAGCTGGGCCCTTGCTGTGCTGGGTGGTGTTCAATGAGTCAAGCCTGATCCCTGGAAAGTGGTATCAAGAGACTAGACTGGACCAGAGTCACCCAAGAGGCTTTGCAGTATTCGCATCTGCTAGCTCTGAGCATCGTGACAAATCACGTTCCAGTTATGTGATGGCCTTGCAGACAAATCTAAGACAAGATGGACAAGGTGAAGCTTGCCAGCAGAATGAGAAAGAAAGCAGTTGTGACATGATGTCAGACTATCCAAAGGAAAAGTTAGTCCTGAACAATTAGTTTCAGCAGGTACGCTGCCAAGTGTTCTTGGGTACCCGCGTTAATCCCTTGGGTGTCTACTGTGTGTCTCTGCCTCCCCACGGGAGCAGCTGGCTGGATAAGCAGTAATTACATGTCTAATGTCAGGAAAGCAAATCAATGGCAGAACCTAAAACTAGAAGCCCCAAGAATCCTGACGTTAAGCTTTGTGTTTGAAAGGCAGGAATTGAATATTTCCTTGGGTGAGGAACCTGCAGCCAATTAATAACGGCTATAAAATAGTGCTTTAGTCTAAAAATGCTGACAGAGAATTTAGTGCACCTTATGGAGGGCGGGGGGGTTACAGCTTAATTAATTAAGTTTTGGAAAGTCTGTAATCCTTGGACAAAGGGCTCTGTGTAAATGTAATATGCAACAGCTGCTATTAATGCAAGCTGTTCTAGTTTGGTATGGACTGGGGACATGAGGTGCTTTTAAAAGAGGAGATTCACTGTGCTGACACTTTTTTTAAAGGAGAGCTTGGGAACCTGGCTCGTGATGTTGTCACAGGCAAGGCAGAAGGTTTGAAGACCTCTGTCTCCTGTGGTGTGTGTGAGACTTGGGCTGCTGGAGCCTCCTTCCCTGCTGCTTGGGAGCGATGAGACTGCCACAGCTGTCAATGTGTGCGTCTGTATCTTCAGCAATTACTTTAACTGCAGGGACCACAGCCCCTCGGTTAACTGCCAGTTGGTTTATGTGCCTCAGTCACTAAATAGTATTAGCTTAATCCGTGAGAGGGTGGCTTTACCGCAGTAGTGCAACATGCTAGCAGCGTGTGCACAGTTAAACTTCAGCTGATGAAGCAAAGCAGTAAGTACTTCAGCCGTGATGGTTCATGTACAGCTTTGTCATCTGCTGCCCTGATGACAATGACAGGGTTTGAGTTACGACAGCCCTTGCATGGCTGGAAGCGCCCTGCAGGACAGGACCTCGAAGTGCTTCAGAACAGCAGGGATGTCATGGAGACCTAAAGCTGCATAACCTTGTGTTGAGCAAGTGAGAAGGGCATGAGCTGCTGCTGACCTGGCTGGGGAGGTGCCTTTCTCCTAGGGCAGATACCTGGCTGCTCAGAGGCATGGTGCCTTGGGTCACTGGGACGTGTCTGTCAGTGCTGGTGTGACCGACACAGGGGCTTGGGACCTCTCTAGAGAGGAGCCCTTCTGTAGTGCCATCAATGCTAACACGTGCTGCTGCAAGGAGCTCTCACATTGCACATCCTAAGAGCTGCTTTTTATCCTCTCTGTTCACTGGGGGGTATTAAGTCATGTCACTTCACCCCAGCATGGTGGCCTGTTTGTCCTAGCTGAGGCTGCCTGGCTTTGAAGGATGCTGGCTTTGAGGGTCGTGCACTTGGCTCTGAGCACACCCTCCCCACTGAGCTAGAGCAGGGAGTGATCACACAAACCTGAAGCTTTCTGTCCCTGCCACCTCCTCCAAGTGACACTTGGCAGCTGGACGCTACTTTGAAAGCGAGAGGGACAGAAAGACTTGGGGGTGGCTGTCTTGCTGAGATCCGTGTCCTCTGAGGGTGAGTGCTGTGAGCACGGCGTGCCTCCTGGAGAAGAGTGGGAAGTGACAGAACTTCCCAGAGCTCCTCACTGGGGCCAGGCAGGAGCATATGGGCCTCGCATGCATGGGTTGTCTCTGCGTGTTGTTGGAGTAATTGCTCATCTGGCTGAAAGCCATTCCAATTCAGATGTTGAAAAGGAGCTGCTGGTGACACTTTCCAGGTTTCAGTCCTCCTCCCTCATCACCTCCTTGCTGTCCTAATTAAATTTAATATTCAAGTAAAACATTAAAGACATTGTCATAGAGCTTTAATCTGACACGTGTAAGCCTCTTTCTAATGGGTTAGGTCATTAGCAAGGCAAAATAAATAGAAATGAGTTTGTGGAGGCAAGAATGTTTCGGGAATCTGCATTTTGAGGATGGGGCTGTTTATTTAAGCGAGCACATGCTCCGCTGAGTGTGCTTGGCAGCGTCACGTTGTCTAAACCTGGCGTTTTAACAGCACCGCCCGGAGCGGTGCCAAGGGTGGCAGTTGTACTTGCTCGTGATCTGGGAGTCTGCAGTGCCAGTCCGAGAGCTGGGATTCCCTGTTCTCCTTCCAACATCGCCAGACTTTCTTAACGCGTATTGGAATTTGAGTTACGGTTTTTTGAGCCCTTTAACTCTTTGCACCTCTTGCCTGCAGTTGTGAGGATTTAGTCTGTCTGGTTTTGCTCAATAAAGCAGTAATCACTTGATTACAGCAACTGGGGCTTCCAGTAAAGTAGAAGTAGCGCTCTAGAGATAGGTGTCTTTCCCCTGCGTGCATCTTGTGTAGTCACTGTGACACAAACTCACCAGAAAGACCTTTCGAACAGCAGTGAGGCTTGTCAGAAGTAAGAACGGACCGCACAGCCTAGGAGGTCAGAATTGCTCTGGTTTTGTCAGCGATCTAGGAGTAAGCTGCTCCCTTCAAGCCGGAGTCATGCAACAGGCTTTACCAGGGTGTTGGGTGACTCTTCAAGAAAGCATTTAACCACATGCTAACTTTGAGCCTTCCTGACAGCCAGTCTCTCAAAATCATAGGGACAAGACTACCGTCACGTTAATTCAAAGTGGTGTTGTCTGCACTTCAAAAGCAGTGGGGGGGGCTTGGAGAAGTCGAGGAACTCGGACCTTGCCATGACTCCCTGAAGTCCTGAACAAATGGCACCTTCTCTGCAGGGTGCTGTAGAGTGCAGTGCTTCTTCCTTCTCATGGAGGGTTGAAGGCTGCAGTGATTAACCGTTTGAGTACTGCAACATGATTTGTATGGTGCAAATGATTCGGTATTTGGAAGGCTTAGATACGCACGTGAAGGTTCATCCCGTGTTTTGCACGTATAACTTTTAACTCTTGTATGAAACCACGCTGAGTGTCGGCTGTAGAGGCGCTAACGCTATGAATGACTGGTGGCACTAGGTTTGAGTCATGCCGTTCTACCTAACTTGTATATCAGACCAAAAATAACTAAAGGGTAGAAAAAATATTGCTCTATATTTTAAGGGAGCATGCAGCATTCCTGCAGTCAGATCAGTTATAAGGACTAAGGATCTGCAAACAAATCACTTCCAGCTTAATTTACAGAGGGCAGCCCTGCTGTGTAGGCTGTGCTGGCCTGAGGGCTATTTGGACAGACCTGATGTTTGGAGTAGAAGTCCAGTTGCAGGTGTGTCTGGGTTCACTAGAGCTTTAAACAGGCTGGGGACCAGAAGGTCTAATTCTCTCTGGTTCAGGAGAGGCTAAAAGGTTTGGCTCTGAATTTTGATAGGTTTGTCTTTCCATATCAGAATCCAGAAAAGATGAAATACTGAGGTTTTATATTGAATAGAGGTCATTATTTAGCATTATGCTGCAGTGAGCATGTGGTGGGACTGAGCTACAGTGTTCACAGGGTACTGCAGTACCAGGTGTGAATCTAAAATAACCGTTCTGTAAAGAAACAGTGAACTCTCCTGGAAAGTGGATTTTTTTCTTTTGAAAACCTTTAATAACAATTCCTGCTGAAAATAATGGGGGGGGGAGGCAGAACAAACCCAAACGTATTTTTGGGGTCAATATTTGCTTTACCAGCCCTGTTGTCAAGATTTGGCCATGCAGTCCACACTGCCTCTCAGTTTCAGGCAGGGAAAGGTCTTTTCATTAACATTTTTTTAGGAGGCAGCAACTTGTGCAGTAGTTGTGCATTTGCCTGATGAATCTTCTTCCCAGCATATGTTCAATGCTTGGATGAATGAGTTATTTAAGTGTATTTGAAGGTTATGACAGATACCTGTAAACAGACAGATATTGATAAAAATGTCATTTGGAACCAGATATCTGCCTTTCTTGCAATCCAATTACTACTGATGGCGAACAGCCCAGAACTAGCAGCAAAGCACATTAACCCAAACTGTGATGGGCAGGCTGTCCTTAGAGGGAACATGATCAAGGCCTTATTTACCTCTTGCTTTGATGTAACTCCAGGAGTTAATGGAGTTATCTGTAATTTACACCAGAGCAAACCAGGACTGACTCCAGGTGTGTACCTATAGGATCACTGTGGAGTTCTTAAAGCACCGTGGATCAGCCAGATGATGGTAAGGCCAGTAGCTGAAGGGTTCAGTCTTACCTGCTCCTGCAGTTGTCCTTCTGAAAGGCTTACTCCAAACCAGTCAGTTCCCCGTGGATGATTCCTTATTTTTTGCTGCACTGTAAGTCATGCAGAGAGAAGAAATGCCTGTAGTTGTGTGTTCTTTGCAGTATACGCGTGAAAAGAACTGCGAGACCGTGCTTTCCATCAGGGTGATGCTGCCTTTGGTTGAAGTCAAGTGTAAATAGATGTGGTCATTAAGAATTGACTTCTTTTTGCCTATTAGTGCTCTCAAGATCTCCTCGAAGCTTGTCGATGGGCTTGTTTTCTGCTCTGATGTGAATTGCTTGTGGTATCTGTAGTGTTTGGATATGCTGAAACTACTGATATACTTTTTAATCGGAAATGGACACAAGGTTCTATCAAATTACTGTTGTTCTTAACCCCTTAGAATACTAAGAGGAAGCTCTCATTCTGCTTGTCTTTCTCCAAGCTGGAGAGTAATATAATACAAATGGGAGAGCTACAGTTCGCTGGTTAGGTTGAAGTCCAGAGCTGTCCACCATGAAATGATTACTTGGTGGTAGTCTTGGCTTTGAGAGAAGTGAAACCAAATGACAAGGTTAATGGAAGTTGCATTTCATCTGGATTGCTCTTATTTCCTATTTTATAAGCTTGTGTTCCATGCAGGTGCTTGGCTTATATCTTCATGCTGTCAATAAAAGCAACGCTTTTGAGCAGACAGGATTAATGCAGATTTTAAGGGCTATATTTAGAAGTAATTTAGCTATCATCAGTCAGAAGGGTGGGGAGAGATGTGATGGTTATTCATACTGATTGAATAATCTATTGATAGAGATACTTATTAACCCTAAACATGTCTTTTCATCATACTTTCAGGTCTCAAACAAGGGGAAAAAAAAACCCACCTGCAACCCATCCCTTGAAATTCAGATAGAGGGAGGAGAATTCAAGTGGAGAAATGAGCTGGGAGGGTAGTAGCAAGCTGGATAAGAAGACCATGAAAGTTGGCTGGGTGGCACTGGAACTAGTGCCATGTAAGGTGACCAGCAGTGATGCAGGAGGGAGGTGGACAGGGGTGATGGGTTTCTTTTGTTGAAGTCACAGGTCTTCAATGTGTTTAGAATTTGGGATGTGTGTTTGAACTTCCCTTCCTGAGCAAGCCAGGAGTGTACTTGGTTGGAGCTAATCTTCTCCCTTTTTCCTTTTTTTTTTTTTGTTTTGCTGGAGACAAAGGGGAGGAAATAGTCTGTTAGTGAGTGATCTCTGCCTTATGAACAAGTGTAACCAAAATGCTCCTGCTCTGACGGTAATTAGACGAAGAAGCCATGTGGCAGGAGGAGTCCAGTGAAGAACCAAGTGCTTGACACTCAATACAATTTCATCTCCGTTTCTGAAGACTCGACCCTGCACTCTCTGCTCCCTCATTGCATTTCCTGAACAGAGATTTCATTTCAGATAGTGCAGTCAGCTCTTCACACTTTTAGGAGCATTTATAAAATGGAATTACAAGAAATAATCATGGTAATTAACATACAGAGTTATAAGGAGGAAGATTAATTACAAAGCTGTAATTCATCTGCAAAATATAAACCACGAGGAAAGCTCGAATAGGTTAGCAGCGATGAGGTACGCCGAGAGCTGCGCACCCCAGGGGTTCAGCCTGCGCTGCGCAGACTGAGCTTCCTGGCACGGGGAGAAAAAAGGAAACTGAGGCACGGAGAGAGGCAGAGGCTGGCCTTTGTTATCCAGAAAATCAGATGGATGGGAATGGGACCTGCAAGAGCTGACTCTGCTCCTTGCTGTGGAAGGGGACAGAAATCCTTTGTTATTATACGGTTGCTGCATTAGAATTAAGTCGTGCAGGCAATGGGTGGCATTGCCGAGAAATGGAGCCGTCTCCTGGCCTCCTGTCGGGTGCCCGGTCAGCAGTGTACTCCATCGCTGCGTATCGGTTTACACCAGCGAGGAAGCTGGCTGGTTTAATGTCACTGTCTATTGAATAGCTCTGTTTTATGAAGAGAGGAGGGTCTGGGAGGTGATGGCAGGCTACAGAGCGCTATTCATCCCAGGGCAGGGGCTTCTGGTTTATTACAATGATTGTAGGGGAGGGCTGATTCCTACAACTAATTGCCTTTTTTTTTTTCTGAAGATGCAAGCAGTTGATAACGACAGTAATTAACACTGTAGAAACAAGGTCAAACCCAAGAACATTACCCACTAAAAGTCACTTTCCCGAAAGTCACATCAAAATCGTTGCCTTGGAGTAGCTTTAAAAAAAATAAAAAAAGAGGCAACTGATGATGAGCTGTTTGAATTATGTAAATGCTCAGGTATCCGTGGGGTTTGACCTTTTTGCAGATGTAATTTAGCATTCAAGACACTGTCATCTTGCTGCCAAAGTCAAATTAGATGCTTGCTACTGCAATTGATAGCTGATATCCGATCTCCTTCAAGAACAGGCAGTACAAAAAAGCAGGCGATTCTATTTGCTGCAGGAATGGGAAGCTGCATTTTTAAATATAAAGTGGTTGAAGAGTTTTGGATCCAATTCAGATGAGCAATATGCTTTTATAAAAACATGCACCTGGTTCTTCAGGTCATTATAACCCATTTTATGCCTCTGCAGTCCTGCAAGATGGCTCTGGGCTCAGGAGCTATTCCGGGTTGTCTCATCTTGGGCTTGCTTTGTACCAGCCCAATGGCTCTGGGCCAGACCTGCTCCTAGCCACAGGAACAGGGGATGGTGTTGCCCAGAACTGTGTTTCCAGCTAGCAGTCAGGGATGGAAGGAGTCCTAACCCAAGCGAGAGCTATTTCTGAGCGATGCCAAAGACTGTACAACTCCCAGCGCAGGGGCCAAGATGGCTTTTGTGCCTGAAGCGCAGGGAGTGATACAGATGAAGAGCTCTGTGCAATCCAAAATCTATGGGAACTCCCGATGTCCATAGCATGTGGATGATGCACCTGCGTAAACCTCGCTATCTCCATTTGTCAGCCTGGTCCCATCCATGCTAGCAATAAAAAACCCCCGCAACCTGTGTTCTGCTGGGAGTTTGGCTGCTTGCTGGAGGGTGCTCCTGGTCCCAGTGTGCCAGCTGGCCGAACCAATTGCCTTCCCACCAGGTTTGATCCAAACAGCCTCCCTTCATGCTGAATCAGTGTCTGCTATAGTAAATAGAAATGGCTCTGAGGAAGCACCTGCTCTTTCTGGCTCTCACTTGACCGCAGCATCTGAAAAAACCCAAACAACTCTACTCTGAGCTGGAGGCCGGTAGCTCACATTAACTCCTCCGAATCGCCCTGGTTCAGCCTTGCTAAGGCATTTCTTTTGGCTAATTATCAAAAAGGCTTCCCTGAAGTCATGTCCCACAGTAACGCTTCCTGGCTAGAGCAAAGCTGTCCCAAGACTTCTGCTCCTTTGCTGGCTTCTGCGCAGCGGCTGGGAGTGGTTGGGGTTCACATGTACGTCTGTCCTTGGGGCTGAAAAGCTCTGCTGCTTGCATGGAAAATACAGGCTGCAGAACTGCCTGCTCGCTGCCGGGCTTGCGGGGTTGGAAATGTGCTTGCTACTGTTTGTCGTTGGCATACAAAGGATAACCAAAATGCAGATCTTGAACAGAGCAATTTTAGTGGTTTCCTGTGAGCCTGTGCAAATTAGTAAATGACTGTAAAAGAGCAGCGATGAAAAATTAGGCTATATGTTTCCCTGTGACTCGGCTCGGAAGACGACTGCAGGCTGTTGTTAGCATTTTCCTTCAGCGTTAGCCTAGTAATTTCCCTGAAGTTGCTCTGTATTTCCACAGGAACAAATAGAGCTGAAGCTGGCTCCAGATTCCTGCCTGTAATTGCTCCTCTGTTGCTGCCAAAGTTAACTTCTAATCTGGTGCAAATTGTTACTGTTCAACTGCTTTCCACCTTGTGCCTTGAGCTTGGCTCTTTCTACCCAGAACTGGCTGGGAATTTGGCCCGTGTGTTTTATTACACTAAATCCCTTTCCCTTTCTGCAGGGTTGGTGTTGGGGGTGGGGGTGCTTTGGCCTTGGCTTCTAAATTGGGCTCATGTACCCTGTGACTCTGGATAAGGGCACTTAACTGGATCCAGCTGCGTTGCCTTTACTGTTTAATGGTTCAGTTCAAATGCAGGTTTTGTATTTCATGCTTCATTATTTTTTTCTTCCCCATTGTGTGGCTATTTGTAAACTAAAGGTGAATTGCTCAGTGTATCCCTCCCAGGCATGCAAAGAGGACAAATATTGAGGATAATTTGAAAGCAGTTTTCCCCTGTTTGATACATTGGGAATGATTGAGTGGCTTTTACAAATCGAACGCTCACACTTCTTGCAGTTGCGCTCATCCTGCTGCATTTTGAAGTCGAGTTTGGGGAGCTGCTTCCCTGTGTCCCTGCTCTCTGTGGCACGGTGTTTTCCATTCATCATGGATTTAAAGGGACTCATGTTCAAGCCTCTACATATTCCACACACCCCCACCCCACCCCCCCAAAAAAAAAACTAAACCCAAACATTGGATTTCAAGAAATACTTTCTGAAAAGTTGTGTGGAAACAATGCCTCCACTTTTAAAAGCAAAAAGTCTGTCTTTGTAGAGGGAGGGAAAGAGTTATTTCTGTATTTGTGCATTGTTAATATCAGTGGGGTGCTCAAGAGAATAGATGGTCCTTGTGTGCATACAATTAAGGACAGAAATGGGCTTTAAAAGGGAGATGATTGCATCCGTAATTCTGTGTGAGAATTAGTTTGTCCCTTGGCAAGAAAAAGACTGTCCGGAGTCAGGCAGTGCTGCCAAGCTACAGCTTGCGTGGCGAGCAGAACAACAGTCAGTGCTGTTTGAGGGCCCCCAGTGCCGGGGGAGGCTTTCCAGAAGGACCAGTAAGTCTCCAGCCTGGCAATGGTGTGGGAAGGTACTGGCAGAGCTGGGTGGGGGTCCCAGGTTAACTCTGCTTTACCCGCCAGGCATGGCTCTTCAGTTACCCTCCCTCGTTCATGGATCCAGAAGTCCCAAGGCATGTGCTCTTCAGGGATGCTGTGATAACTGAGTGCTCCTGGGATGTATTAACTTGTCCTGACAAAAAGCCATTAACCAGACAGGCACGACTGTGCCTTACCCCGTAGCTGTGCCTGCAAAGCAGAGGCAGAATAATTTTTGCTCATTAAAAACAAACATTTGAAAACAGTGCTGCCCCACCCCCTCTGCTCAGATGGTCTGTCCAGCACAGAGAGACAGAAAATGCTAACGCACTGGAAAAAACAAATGTGCATTCGGCTTTTTTTTCCTCCCTGCCAGAGCTAGCAAATTAAGGATGCTCCTCGCTTGGCATCTACACTACATCTACTCGTGTTTCTGGAGGTTTGAAACCTTATTTATGGATAAAATAATTTTGGATATATTAGATTTTGCTGCCATTAGCTGGCCCAGTCAGATGGGCCTTTGAAACAGAGAATCCTCTGAAGGGGACATGAAGCTTTTTTTCCTCAGCCCGTGGTGACTGGCCACCCTGCGCTCGGCTCGGTGGCAGTGATCAGCGTGCTGGCAGGTCTGTCTTTATCAGCTTTGCTGCGAAGAGCTTGTGTGACTTCAAGCCATCCAAGTCATCTCTGCCAGCTTCCCCTCTCCACAGGAACAGGGAAGTGAGCTTGTTTCTGGGAACAGAACGGTGTCCCATCATCTTTAGCTGCTGTGCAATGCACTGATAGATTGGCCAGGTGTTAGAAGGGACTGCTTTTCCCTAGACTTCGCAGGCTTCCACAAGCTTGTCTTCATCAAGCAGCAAGAATCTCTCGTTCGCTTTTTCATGAAAATTCAAGTGGTGGCATGTTTCTAGAGCAAATAACCAGGGAAGAGCAGACTGAAAGCTTAAATAGCCACAGGAGGCAAATGATGGATTTGATCATGAGAAGTCCCAGCTTGTGTTGTATCTGTTGTCTTGGTATCTCTACAGCGAGGGTGGAGAAATGAAATTGCGTCCATCAGCCAAACTGCCGTGGTGCTTGTGACTTGAGTGTACAGTGAGCGGAGAGTAAAGGTCAAACAAGTGAAGAACAATTTCATCTATTTGCAAAATGTCTGTGAACAGAATCTGAAGGGAAGTATGCCCCGTGATTCCCAGCAGTTTATTCACCTACTTCTGATAACAGTGGGTGACGTTTACTCATGTAACTGTAACAGGGTAAAGACTTAAATTTGCAGTTCTCCCTCTTTTTTAACCCCAGTAGCTCTCGTTAGTGCAGCCTGTGTGGCAGATCATACTTTCTGCAGTTACAATGCTCCTTCTGTCCAATAAACCTCTGCTTCGGAGATTGATTTAACATGGACCTGAGCCTGTGCTTGGCCAGACATGCAAGATGAGTGTTACCTGTCAGGTCTGTGCAGAATGGCCCCAGCTTGATCGTGAAACTCCAACTGTCCCAACGTGTGCTGCCTGCGTGCAGCCCTTCTCGTAGCTGCTGTGCCTTTTCCTCCCCGCTGTTACACGGTACTGCTCCGAATTTGGCCGATCTGGCTGGGGACACGGATAGATATTCGGGGGCTGGGGTTTATCTTCGTGCAGTGGTAATTATAACTGTATCAGGAATGACACTTGGCTTTGCACTGGCTTTTTCACCACCACGCCAGTGCTCTCTGATGCAATCGGTTGCTCACTACACTGTAATAACCTACTTTGTTTCCTGTGGATTCGCAGCTCAATTATTTGCAAAACAATGACACAGAAAAATGTGGTTGTCTCCATCCAGTGCTGTTTGTCTTGCCACCTTTCCCCATATGCATGGCCCTTGGTTTTGTAATTTAACAATGACATCTTTGAGAATAGCTGGTCAGAAGATCTATGGGCATTTAAAATACACACATCCCTTATCTTCAGTGTTACTGGTATCATTGGTAATTTGTACTGAATGGTTATCAGGAGGTCTCAGGCCTGAGAAGAAACTTTCTTACATTAAATACTGAGTAAATGTACTGAAAACGGTCCTGCCTCTGCCAATAGCATCCAGCCATGGGGGAAAGTACGAATTTGGACATGCAGAGCACAGGAGTCCCTGAGGGGCAGCTTCAGCGGAGGTACATTCCCAGGAGGCATCTCCCCGGTGAAAGATTCTGCCCATCCCCGCTGCTGTGGTCAGGGGAGGGAAAGGGCACGTTAGCTGTCCGGAGTTGGAGGTGACTGTCCCATCTGACTCCATCCCTGATGCTGGACCTGAAGTGTTTCATGAGAATATGTAGGGAGGTGCAGAGTCTAAAATTGTTGCTGGGTGACTTATACCACCCCCACTTTTTTCCTGTTACCCTCCTAGCTTCATCTAGGAGTATCAAGCTTCATGAATAGTATTTTGGATAAAATACCTTTTGGAAGTGATAATTCTTCTCCCCACCCTTTTTACAAGATGATTCTGTCTCTGTGAATAGTTTGACTTCAGCTTACAAAATATGGAGGGGAAAATACTCAAGTCAATAAATTCTTCATTTGCACACAATTTAGTCCCCAGTTGATAACTGGCATGCTTCTGAGAGTAAGGCAAGGGATGGCAGTAGCAGAGAAGTAATTTTAAAATAAAGCTCACAAAAATGAAATGCTATTTACAGGACTCTGTGCTTATGGTTAATAGTCATTCATGCAATAAACTCCAAGTGCACTGTCAGCTCTGTCAGAATGACATTGAAGTGTACAAGTAATGTACAGCAGGTTCAGATTACACCTTGGGACTGAACATTATTGCAGATAAAATTAGGTGTTGTTTTCCTCTCTTAAACGGGATGTAAAATACAGGCTGGAGCAAAAAAAGATTGTAGCAGTATTTCTTGAGCAGGCAAAATCAAATGAATGAAGACTCACTCCAGATATTCTGTTCCTTGTAGCGGAAGGATCTAGCCAGTAATCACAATTTCTTTTTACAAGTATAAGCTGTATCTCAGTTAGGCAAGTTCACTAATAAGTTGTTTCAGCAAGCCTGTAAACTGAAGGGCGACGCTAGCTCCAACCCGAAATTCCGAAGCATCCCAAAGCTTTGTGGCAGTTGCAGTGTAGGATTCACTTGGGGGTTTGTGTCACTCTCGTTTGGCCCCAGTATTTGTGGAACGATGTAAATGCTGCTCATTCTCCAGGAGCTGGCAGGGGTTTTAGTGGCTGTACATGAAGCCAATGTTGTTGACTGGCCCTAAGCTGGCAGCATACCCCTAAACGTTCAGCTTCATAAATGGTTGTGGCACAGGGACCTGAGGGGGTCCCGTGTGCAGAGATCCGAGTATGTGCTCAGATGCTGCTAGCAGTGGCTGAGCAGGAAATATTTCTTTCAGACCTTCTTACGTTCACGTGTACTAGCTTGTGGCCAGACACCACTTTGAGTCAGTTAACACCTTAATCAAAAGCTAAAATTAAACTGAGTGAACTTCATTGTCTTAGGGTCCTACCAGCACCGGTCACAAAGACTTCTCGCTCAATGGGCGGGATGGCTTTTACATTTTTTGGCCTTGGTATTCCTGTTTTTCTCAGCCCACTCTATAAAACATTTCTACATTTAAAAGGGTATTACAGTTTGTTCTTGGCATAATGTGTTTATTTTCTCTTCCTTCTAACAGATGTTAAGCAATTAGGGAACATGGCAGAGCAACATATTTATACAAATGAAAGGAAGTAAGGAATAAATGCTCTGGATATTATACTTCCTAATAAGATTAATTCAGTAGCGTACAAATGGCGAAGCACAGCCACAGCAGCAAGTGGGCATTTATCAGTGACTTGTGTAATATGCAAGATATCTTATCAAGGTGGGGAAGTAACTATGCACCCACCCCGTGGATCCCAGTTCTAAGCCCATACAAATGAGTGGCAGAACAAGCCCATTGGAAAAGAATGACTGGGTAACAAATTGTCCAGAGTGTTTAGCAAGAAAACCCCAACTACGGAGCTAAAGTGGTAAGACCGGTTATCTGTTATTCTGAGCTCACCAGTCAAGAGCAAGTGCCGGATCCTGCCCCTGGGCAGGGTCAGCCCTGGCTTACAGACAGACTGGGGGGCGAGACACTGGAGAGCAGCTGTGCTGAGAGGTACTGGGGATGGTGGTCGACAGCCAGTGGGACATGAGCCAGCAGTGTGCCCAGGCTGCCAGGAAGGGCAACCGTGTCCTGGGGGGCACCAAGCCCGGCATGGCCAGCCAGGCCAGGGACGGGATGGTCCCACTCTGCCCTGCGCTGGGGCGGCCTCACCTCCAGTGCTGGGGGCAGGTTTGGGCGCCACAGCACAAAACGGACATAAAACTGTTGGGGAGTGTCCAGAAGAGGCAGCANGGGGCAGGCGCTGATCTCCTCCCTCTGGGGCCCAGCGACAGAACCCCAGGGAACGGCCTGGAGCTGCCCCAGGGGAGGGTTAGGGTGGGGATCAGGAGAAGGTTCTTCCCCCAGAGGGTGGTGGGGCCCTGGCACAGGCTCCCCAGGGCAGTGGTCACCGCCCCGAGCTGGGCTGAGTTCAGGCAGCGTCTGGCCAACGCTCTCAGCCATCTGCTGTGATGGGGCTGGGCCTGTGTGGGGCCAGGGGTTGGACTGGTGGTCCTCATGCGGCCCTTTCCAACTCGGGATATTGCCGACATCACACTCCCTTGCCTAGTGTGATGTCACACTGTCTTGTGAAGCTTTTTCACTCCTTGAGGCTTGTGCCTAACCAGATGTGCTTTGCTGTAAAAATAAGGTTTTATTGTTGCTTGTGTACATGAAGAATTATTAGTAGTCTGAGTCAGTCTTTTTAAAGCACATGTAGCTACATTTTTCAATTTTTCAGTTCCAGGCCCCGGTAGGGACAGCAGGCCTGGATCCTGTACTGAGCAGGAAGGTGGGATGCGCTGGGGAGAGGCTGAGACACTCGACCCTTCAGCCTCCTCCTGCTGCGTAAGGTGTGATGCCGTCTGTTGCGGTCTGTTTACATGGTGTTAGAACTCGGGGGTGTTGCAGTGAGCCGCTGGAGTAAACCTGTGTATGAGCAATTTTAGCGAAGAAAGAGATCATTCGGTTGAAGAGCTCTGGAGAGAAACCGAAAAGAGCAGAGAGGGGTCAAAAGAGTCTCTGCAGCCTGCGTAGGTCTGTGCTGCTTCAGAGCTGTGTGTTCGGGTTAGCGCTGAATGCTTGGAAGAGACTTTGTGACGAAGGCACTTTCCTGCCTCGAGAAGAGTAATGCAGCAGTTTCTGCCAGAACAAATCCAGGAAAATTGCGGTGTATTTCCCCATCCCTGCGCTCTGCCTGTATCTGTGAAGGTGTGCAGAGAACTGGAACACCTCAGTGACCAGAATTAAAAATACTCCTTCCCCTCCTCCCTTTTTGGAATCCATGTCAGATTCTTCGTAACCCAACTAAACTTCTAACAGTTTCTCATTAATGCAAGAAGCTGGCATCAAAATCTTTCTTTATGGGCCAGGAGTTTGGAGTTGAAGCTGGTAGTAAGCTTTCAACTAAAATTAATCTCCTCCAGTTTCAACAAATGAACTGGAGAAACTAAGAACTGTGGAGTTGCATTGATAGCACCAAATTCTGTATAAAAAGTAGGGCTTGAACTGGAAACCTACTGTTTCTACTAGAGAAGATATTGTAGGCAGTAGGTGGGCAATCACTGAACTATTAATCCTGAACTGATTTTTCTTAAAGAAAATTATTCAGACTTGTTTTAATACAAAAAATAATCCAAAACTAAGCCAATGTTCCCCAAATAATCACAGACTTTGGTAAAATGCTTGTGGGAGAATGTGTGCCTAGTTTAGTTACAAACAGGCAGGTTACAGGACCTGTGGGGGAATTGCTCAGATATCATAGAAGTTGGTCTTGATAGTCCCTGAGTAGGGATGTGTTGGCAGTGAGTGCTTGGAAAGGGATGCGTAGGTGAATGGTTGGTCTGCTTTTTGTGAAGATGACATGCCATGTAAACAATAACTTATACATCCAATAAACCATCTAGTCAATCTCTTTGCCCAAGGTAGGATCGGCTCTAACTATGTCAACCATGTATACATCATCTAGGCAGACGTTCCATGTGATCCTGCCTTGAGGTAGGAGATGGACTAAGTGACCTTTGCAGTTTCCTTCTAGCCATATATTCTGTGTGGACGTCTGAATGCCGAAGCAGAGTGCTCCATAGATCATGCCGAAAGGAACAGGAAAACACAGCGTGAAACATTAAAATGTATATAGACTGCTTCCCGCTGTTCGCTTCCTCAGCTGGATACTTCCCTCATCCCGGGAGACAAAATATGCTCTCAGAGGTGAGAGGGGAGTGCGTGTTTAATACGACACTTCACTGCTGATAAGCCCTGCTTTTGCAGAAGCATCTGTGAAAGATTAACAGGGGCATGTTTCTGAGGGGTGAATATGAAAAGGAGATTAAATTCGCATACCAGCATGTTGGATGTGTTCCTGAGAGTGTTTCTCCTCACCTTGGGCTATCCCTAACCATAGTGTTCTGTCAGATGGATTTACCTGTTAAATAACATAGACACCCCCCATGCAATTGCAGTTAGATTGATAAATACAGACTTCATGTAGTCTGCTCCCTACTAAGGGATTCTAATAGTACAATATACTCATCAATGTCTGTCTTTGCAAGACAGTTTGTGGAGGGCAAAATATAAAGCACAGCTGAGAGATTGAAGGAATTTAAGATGTGGAAGCTGGCTTCTGGTTCATCAACATAAATAAGCCATCTGAAACATGTAAGACTTACTGCTTGTAGCATTTTGAAGTGTCACAATTCTTAAGGGTATGAGTTCAGAATTTCATTTTTTACTTATTATGCTAGACATATCGCATCTTGAATCACAGCACAACGTCCCCTGGTAGTGTTCTTGTGAGTCCCGTTCCCAGAGGAAAGCAACTCGGTTCATCAACACTACTCGGGAATTTTCTTTGGAAGCCTTCCATCCAGATAAAGTGACTTAATTTGCAGCTTGCAAGAGCTGGGATGGGTGTGCTTATGCTGATCACAGAAAAGTCTTGGAGATTGAAGGGGAGTAGGATGGAAGGAGAATAATAAAAACTGAGGTACTGCTGGATATTGGTGGGTCTGGGACTGTATAGGCAGGAGGCTTCATGAACTGTTAATTAAGAAGTAGAAAGAGTTGAAGTAGCTAAGAGGAGGAAGGCTGTCCCTGCCAAAGCGTGGCTGTCAGTAGTGGGCAGCAATGCTCTTTGCGCAAACAGTTTTAACAAAAGTTGTCTGGCCTTGGAGATCCTAATCTCCACACGCATCTCCTGGTTCTCGGGGTGGGCTGGATCTTGGCGAAGAGCAGAGATTTCTGGCCAAACCCCCTCCTCCTTTAGGCACCTCTGCTAACCTGTGACTCCCTGCTGCAATCCGTAGGCATCCCGGTACTCTACTGCGCTAGTAGCATCCGCTAGACTTGGGTGCCATGGTGGGTGCAGCCTGTGAGGGCGATGGCAGAGCAGTGACAGGGTGTGCCAGCCAGAGAGCCTTCCCCATCAAAGACGGGCCTGCCTGCACGAGACAGCCGTGTGTTTGCTGTTCTGTCTTAGGTGTGCTTTGAAGCTCAGAGGCCATTCCTTATCTTGGAAAGATGCCCCCTCCTCTCCCGTAGGCTCTGAACTGCAGTAATCTCACACGTTAGCAAAAGAATAAACTTTTTGGCCTAGAATAATTGTACTCTTTATCAGTGACAGAATCTATTTTGTGGTTTGGTGTTTTTTTTTTTTCCTTCTAAATGGCAATTTTATATGGTAGAAAACTTTTTAATTCTCTTCTGCAAGCTACATATAAAATATAACAGATAGGCAAAAATGTATTATTAAAGCTATCTATTTTTCTTGGCATTCCTGTAATTTAATAAACTGCTTGAGCTCTATTTCTGCAGTTTATGACATCACAAGAATAAACCCCATCCTTTGATTAATAGCTATTCAATCAATCCCCCCTCCCCACATTATCTTAAGTTTAATGGACTCGGGAACCATGCAAGCTAATTGTGTAAAAGTTTGGTTTGGGTAGCTGGACTAAATGACTTTGGGAAAAAAACTGCAGTGGTAGCAAGACAAACTGGGTGAGACTTTTAGAGGAAAGGGAGAGAAACACCGTTCCCTGCCTGCAGATGAAGGGGGTTCTGTCTCCAAAGTACAATCGCAGCTCCAGGTGTCTGCAGCTCCTGCAAGCGTCTGTGCATCCTCCAGTTTATTCTGCCTTTACTGCATTACCAGGGAGGGAGATGATCATCAGCAAAGTGTTACTACTCAGTGAGGAGTTCTGTAAATCTGATCAGCAGGGCAATACAAGGGCATATTTAAAAGGGGAAAAAAAGTTTTTTAAAACCAGTAAGTGCAATGGTTTTTGGCCTGTTCTAGCAGGTGATGAACGCAGCAGTTGTAGAGAATCTGGTAATGCCAGCTGTGGTTTTGTGTACTAAAAAATAATGTTATTGTATATGTAAACAAATGCTTTCGTGATAGTCATTGTAAATTAATATAAACTGCAAAACCAGATTGCTTCCTCCTTTACTGTGAAAGACGACGACACAGGGTAAAAGAGGTGAATTGTGTTTTGATACGATTATGTACAATAATAGGAGGAGACAGGCAAGATGTTTTTACAGCCCTGATACAAGGTTTCCATATTCATTGTTGTCCCATCTGTAAGTAATTGGGATCAACAGAACTTGAACAGGAATCATGAGATTTTTTTGAAGGAATTCAGGTAAGTTTAGACTATGAAAAAGCACTTGAGGAGGCAGAGGCTGAAGAGAGGGAAGGAGGAGAAACTGTCAGCACGCTCAGCTAGGCTCTGGGTTTCTGACTTGCATAGGCCTAATGAGTCTTTAAATAAGTTTGGTTGTCATATGGCAGCATTCATCCATATACATCAGTCCTCTGAAAAGCCGTGTGAAGCTTGTGTTGGGGACTTGGATCAAAAGCAGTAAGGCTGGCCTGGGACGTGAGCGTTGCTTCAGAAAAGGAGCTCCTGATTATAACGCAGTAATGAGTTTGGCATGGAGGTGGCACATCCACACTCGTGGTACTGTGTAAAGTACCACTTGTAAAGCTCTGAAGTTCTGCCTGGGTCAGAGGTGCAGCTGGGCTGACTCCACCATGACGATTGCTATGCACACACAGGGCTTCTACATCCATCCTCTTCTGAGACTCCAAGCACCATATAAATCTGCTGTCCAGAACTGTTGTAGATATGTGCAGGAACAGGACCACTAGGAGTGTGTGGTGTACTAAATCCCTAAATGGTGAAGAGTCAATAAGATTAAAATTAAACCGACCCTTTTTAAGAGGGTTGCTCTTGGGAGACTGTTGTGTTAAGTACATGCAAGTAAGGGCACCGGAGGTTCATGGCAATGCCATGTCACAGGTGACCTTTATTCCCAAGCAGCTCTCTCTGTGGCACTGAATGTTACCTGTAGCACTCTTACTCTAAGTGGCATGTTATGGGACTTCGAGGATCTTGGAACAAATCCCTTGAGCCAAAGCAGCGCAGACAGTTTGCATGGACTTGTGGTATTCAGTGAGTGAGCTGAATGCAGAACGGGCGGCGAGTTTTCTGTCAGGAGCCAGTACGGCTTGTCGGAGCAAAGGACTAGCACTTACCCTTCTGCTTTCTCATCCCAGATTTGCTGCTGAGAGAACAAACTTTGCAAGTCAGAAGCACCTTACGTTTGAGTTTCCTGGCTGGGGAGGCTGGGAGCGGTGATGCTGCTCCACTGGGATGTGGTGTGCAGCTTCAGCCTCGTGCGGGAGAGTTGGGGGCAGGAGATGCGACCCCACTCCCATTGTCATCACGGACCGTTTGATATGTTGGAGTGGGACAGAAATTCAGGTTGCCTGATGATGCTCCAGCTGTTGAAGCATCTCATGGTCTGTCATGTCCTGAGCCTCATAGCTCTTTTTGCCAGGGAAAGGATTACCACCACCACTACAATGAGGGGGAAATCAGGGTACCCTGGGCAAGGTCTTACCTGCAGTCGTGCTAGAACCGTGCAGAAGACAAGCCTTGAAACTGTGGCTTAGCATGGTAGTATCTGAACTGTTCCTTATTTCCCTTTGTCTCAGTCTTTCTCCTTGCTCGTATTGACCGTTTATGAGCTATAGAGTGCTCTAGAAAATAACCAGCTGTTTCGTTAAGTGGATTTGGTCTATCCTTCAAGTTGACAGACGATTTTTATTATGTACTATTACTTAATGAACTCTTTTGTGGCAAATGTAATTCAATACAGATTCTGATTCCCAGTTTGTCATCAGTCCTTTTATAAAAGAAGAAAAATGGAAAAGGACTTGATGATTCCTTTATCGTGTTATGCTAATTGCATTAGGAATATTGGAGAAAAACAGCCAGTGGATTTAAACAGCAGAAAAATCCAAGCTTCTATTCTGCTTGAAGAAAATGGGAATTTCCTGGGGCAGAACATATCTGACTTTAGCCAAAGCAAATTCTGATCCAAGTTTAGGTTTTGAAAAGAATAAGTAAATAATTATTTTGTTCTGTAAAATTCCTTTTGAAAGGAAGCCTGTAACAGGCATAACGGAGGGTGTGGTGAGTGTGTTGCAAGAAGAACCCAGAAAAATTCAGGTTTGACTCAGGAAACGAAAAAGGATTTGGCCAGGGAGTTGCGTGTAACATCAAGCAGTAATGGGATGCGCTGGGAGTTGCAAAAAGGGTCAAGCTAGAGGAAAAGTGTACAGGAACTTCGTGCCCTCTAGATAGGGGTTTGTGTTCCCGAGAATTTGTTGATGGGCTTAAACTGGATGGATGAAATCCTTGAGCTCTCATTTCCCAGAATACAGCTTTTTGTTTGTAAAATTGGGATAATTTCCCTTTCCTGCCTCTTGGAGGTTTGGGAGAAGTGTGTTATGGAGGCCTGGAATGGTGGATTTCGCAGAAATCATGCTCAACATGAGCAAAAAGCTCTGGGGAACTGGATTACTTCTGGGCTATATATGGGGCCACATGGTGAATAATGGGGGAGAAAGAAAAATATTGACAAGCATCTTCATTAGGTACCTTTGATCCTGTGCTGAAAACAGGGCAAGCATTTTGAGTAGAAAAACCATGCCATCCTGCCTTTGTGTGCCAGCGGTATCAACTGAGGGATACCACTGTGGTTTAGACCACTTGTGTATTAATGATCCTACAGCCTTGTTTCCGACGGGACCGTGGAGGTCGCTCATTTCTGCATCTTAGCTAATCTTCGGTTCCCTGAAGGGATCACACAGATTTCTAGCCTGAGCTGTGGGACAGTAGTGATATACCTGGCTCAGGTTACTTTTCACCCACACTTGATTGTTAGGGACATGGCATAGGTGGTCTCTGTGCTAGCATCCTCTCTTTGAGTCTTTCTGGGTCTGAGGTGCACTGGAACTGTAAGATCATTGCTGCTGATGCTGGTGGGAGTTTGTAAGCCATATTGGGGCTTTGGCTTTGAGTTCTCCTGGCTGTCTTGGTATTACTTTAACAGTCTTTCAGACTGTGTTTTGTTATCAGCCTGTCACCTTACCCACAAGGAGAGTGAAGAATGTTGAGGCTTTGTGGAAACACTAGAAGTTCCTAGTTGCTCATCTAATTAACATGAGCTGAAATTTTGGTCTATAGCAGTTTGCAGAGAACAAAGGGCTAGTGGGCACATCTTGCCAAGGCATGAATTTCTTACTGGTATTTGTCCTAGATCACCTCAGCCACCTGGGTAAGCCAAACTGGGTGTTGGGGCAGTGTGGAAAGAGGAGCAGTGAGGAGTAAACTAGTTATAACATGCAAAATGTCACTTGAAGGATCACTGTAAGATCGTTTGTCCACCTTACAAGGGTAAACATACGCTATGTGAATTCTTAGCTTCAGCTAAGTCTGCACAACTAAGATGTACTATTTACCTTCAACAGGATTAAAGGGAAGGAAGAGCTAATCTTTTTAAAGTTACAAGATTAGTTTTATTTACTGAGAGGAGAAAAAAAATACCTGGTTTTTGTGTATCTGGGGCCAAGTCTAAAGCTGAGTGAATGGACAGGTGCTCCATCTTTTGCTCGAATTATGGGCCACTATTGAAATCTGTCCTCCTACACTTAACCTCTCTTTTCAAAGCGCTTTGTATTTGGTCCCGTCAGCTCCTCCGGCAATGAATGGTGCTCTACATTTTGTAGGACCTGTAACTATTTGTGAAATACCCAGGCTTTGTTAAGTAGTGTAAAGAGTTAATTTCACATCTTGATTTGTATGGCAGCAATATCCTTCTTAAGCAAAGCAGAAATATATCTCCTTGAATGGAAGAGCAGGCTGACTTTGGGTACTACTGGGTGTAGGACTGGATGCTTTCAAACTGTCAGATCTTTGTGACTGAGACCTTATTCGTTAGTTTTAAGGCTGGGAGAGACTTACATGGTAATTTGTTCTGACGTATATCGTGCAGGCTGTAGAATCCCATCTAACCACCCCTCTACTTCTGACCCAGTGAACTGTGGCTGAAGTAAAGCAGATGGAGAGCCATGGCCATTGTCTAGAGGAAGCCTTGCTGCTCTGGCTTTGCAGTAATGGAGCAGGCTCCAGAGCAAGCAGAACCTGTGTCACAGGGGCCTCAAACCCCCTGAGTTAAATAGCCAAGGGAATATAGTTAAACGGCGTTCTCCATACCACCTTTATGGCTTGATCTTCTTTAATAATAAAAGTCAGATTACCATCTGGATTAGCATTAGAGTTTGGGGTAATGAGAGGAGCGTGTCATGCGTAGAGCTGCACCACCCAGCTATTGAATGTGTTTGTATTTAATCTCACTTAGAATATACAACTAAAGTTACTATCGCTGAAATTTGTGGCCAAGACTCTTTTCTATCAACCATCTTTATTGCATCAACACTCAATTCTAAGCAGCTCAGGCATTGGTCATAAATAAAACATTTTTATTATTTGTCTCCATCTTCCAAAACAAAAAAAAAGTCCCTTCTTATTCTGTCATCCTAAAAAAAAATTACTTCAGATGAATTGTCATGCAGCTGTTTCTTACCACATAAATCATAGGGGATTATTCTAGATGGAAATGTTCACTTTGGGGGAAAACATTAAATCCTTATAGGATCCTAGGACTTACAATAGATAGAGAGCAGGTTTTCCTCTGAATACTAGCATAAGAAAACTGGGTTCACTTAATATTTTACATGGCTCTCACTAGAAAAGTAGTTGAGGTTAGTCATCATAGCTCCTCCAGGTGTAGAACTAAACCTAAAACAGAAAATAAAATTTAGTCAAGCTTCGGGAGATTACATCTAACTTCCAAATTACTTCTTTTTCTTCCTAATAATGGAGCTCTTAGAAGTATTTATCCACTTTTTTTTAAGTGTGTAATATGGTTTCTGTGAATGTGATCTACGGGGGAAGCATGTGTTTCTCCTGTCTATTCTATAAGCATTTAACAGAAGATGATATATAGAACTTGAATCTCTGGAGATCATTTTACCAGACCCTTGGAATATCTTGATTTTTAACTACAGTTTTTATAGAAAGGTATGAAAATGAATCCTTTCATTTCATTTTGACAGTGTTTCTATCATGTTGAAGCATTTCCTTTTTGTTTAGTTAAAGTGTTTATACTTTCTATCCATGATATTGATTGGAAGTTGTAGGTGGCATCTCCTATAGCACAGGGGTTTTTCAGCTTCATTCACCCAAAACTAATTACTCTGAATTTGTATCAAAATCATTTCAGGATTTAGACCTTACAGTAAATCTTGTGTTTCGTTCAGATTTGGAATTTGGTGAGGATGTAACTGGGAAACCCAATTGCCAATTAAATCGTTAACTCTGTGCAGGTTTACTGTAATTAACAAACTCTCCCTAAAATACCAAAAAAACAGACAGCAAATCTGCGGGGCCGTACCCATGGAAAGGAGAAAACGGATACCGGGTGCCATCGCCTGCCATTAGTGACAGATCCGGGATGCTGCTGGGTGGTGCACATGGGGTCATCTGCTGGTACGGGTAGCCAGGCTGAACCAGAGCGATGTAGTTCAACATGGGAGTGTAAGGTGGCTGGAAAATCGGCTGTGGTCTGTACGGAGCTACCTGGGGAGGAAAAGGAAACAGCACACGTTTAAATTAATGAAAGGACAGTGGGACAGGAGTACTGACAAGGCAATAACCCCATGAATGGAAACTGGAGGTGTTGAAAGTGTTTTTCAGACACACGCAGTGGTCTCTTCCAATTTTATACAAAACTAGAGCATAAGCAATAAATGTTTTCATTCAGAGGCTCAAGGCCACCTCTCGAGCTATCTGCGGCACACGGCACTCTGGCAAGCGGTATTAACTTACACCAGTTCAGCATCTTGTCCCCAAATCTTTTTGTGACGGCACCAATATCAATCCTGGCACGTGACAAACTGCTCGGACTGATCTGTTGTGCTTAGCATCTGTGTTCTGCAAATTAAAGCATGTTCATAACGATTTAAACATACCTGTCTTGAATAGCATCCAAAGGAAGGGTGCGGAACTTGCTGGTACGGGATCCTCACTCTCGGATGGTACGGACCCTGGTAAGCATACGTAAGGCAGGATTTTTGAAAGAGTCTGACTTGGTCTGTTAATTACTTTTGTGTAAGCTTTTTAGGAAAATGCTATGCTCAAAGAAACCGGGTTGAGATAAGTGTATTTTTTAGCTTTGGGCAAAAGTCTTCTCTGGAGGTCTTAGACTTAGGGAGACAGAATAGGAGCCTGCTGTCCACTCTGTAGCTCTCCTCTGCCTGTGGAAAAATTCTGTTCCCTATTGACTGCTGAGAAGGTGGATAAGACTCTGTGCTCATCCTATGCTAATAGATATCTGTTGTGTTAACTAATCATTGGCTTAAAGGAAACAGGGAAAATTCTTGGACCGTAAACTTTCAAGGAAGCTCGGTCCGGCAAAACATGTGTGGTCTGTGTCATGCGTCACAGAATCCCGGACTGGTTTGGGTTGGAAGGGACCTCAAACCCCATCTAGTTCCCACTCCCTGCCATGGGCACGGACACCCCCCACCAGCCCAGGCTACCCAAAGCCCCATCCAACCTGGCCTTGGGCACTGCCTGGGAGCCAGGGGCAGCCACAGCTTCTCGGGGCACCCTGTGCCAGGGCCTCAGCACCCTCCCAGGGAAGGATTGCTGCCTCCCAGCTCAGCTCCAGCTCCCCTCCTGCAGCTTCAGGCCCTTCCCCTTGGCCTGGCCCCCCCTGCCCTGCAACCAGCCCCTCTCCAGCTTTCCTGCAGCCCCTGCAGGCACTGGAAGGTGCTTGAAGGTCTCCCCGCAGCCTTCTCTTCTCCAGGCTGAACAAGCCCAACTCCCTCAGCCTGTCCTCGTAGCAGAGGGGCTCCAGCCCTCGGATCATCTCCATGGCCTCCTCTGAGCTCATTCCAACAGGTCTCCAACCTCTGTCTCTTATAACAGACTGGTGACAGCTTCTAAAAGCTTGGAGGATGAACAGAGTCCTCCTGGAGAACCAGAGCTTTGTTTCTGGTGTGTTTTTTGTGGATTGGTTTGGGGTTTTTTAGTGAATCAACGGGAACTAGGGGAGCATAGCCCACAGAAAGCCATGGGTACATGGGATTCCCAGTGCGCATTCCTTTATTTCTTTCGACTCGAGCATTGCGCTTCTTCCTAATCTCAGTCGGATTTTTTACTTCGATATGAGGTCCTGTTTCACTAGGTTAAAAAAAGCAGTATCCCAGTCTGTGAACAGGCCAGTCACTTGAAACATTTGTAAATACAGGGTGGAATGTTTGTAAATACAGGGTGGAATATTTGTAAATACAGGGTGGAAATGGAAACTAATGAAGGCTGAGAGAGGTCAGCATTCAGTTTCTGTGTCTATAATACATCATCCTTTGATATCATCACAGCCATCTCGGAGGATGGCATTACCTGTGCTGTTAAAGCTTGCTTTGTGACCCAAAGCCACTTAACGTAAGTGACTGTCGTAGGATAGCAATCTGGTTCTTACTCTGCCCTCCAAATCAGAAAGCAGCTGTCAGGCTAGCAGCAGGCAGTGCCCCGAGCCTGGCAGCGCGGGCCTGGGGGGGTTCTGCTCTCTCATCGCAAAACGGGGGTTTAGTTTATGTTACCTGAAACTGTGGGAAGTTTAAGCAGTTGGGAAAGACGGAGAATGCAGGGAAGCTCAGATTCTGCCACACTGGCTGATTTAGTGCTGTGGTCACTGAAGTAGTAGAAAAGCCTGAAGTAGTTGCGTTGCATTTAACATTTTTTTTATCCGATGTTGAAGTAGTTCCTGTAAAACAAAACAAGGTTAAAGATACTAATAAACATGTGTTCTCTTCATTAATCTGTGGAACATTTGCGATTAAGAGGACATGCTTTGCCTGGAAGCAAAAATTCGTTTAAGATCTCCGTTACCTTTGCAGGCTGTAGTTCTGCATCACAGTGACCCAAACTCAGCCATTAGCAGTTCAAATTCACTTGTAGGGCCATTAAACTCTGCCCCACAGGACCTGGAATAAAGCTAATCGCCTGAGCCATAACAGGGAATGAAATTCTAAGAATAAAACAAGAACCTTTGGCCAAAGTTCAAAACTCTTTGAGATAAGGAAATTACAACAGAGAGTAAGTTGATTGTGTCTTAGGTCTCCAGACTGATAAATCTAGTGCAAAAATTTAAACAGTAGATCTGGACATGCACTGTTGGTTTTGTCCGTTCTATGATGCTTCAAGGAATGTAGTTATCAATACTCTGTGGAAATCAGGATCTTTAAAACGTCTCCCCACAAACAAACCCAAAAAACTAGCTTCTAGAAAATACTAACCAAATATATAAACCTCCACAGTTAGGTGCTAGTTAGAGGGGAGAGGGATACCAGCATCCTAATACAAAATGAGAATTCGTGAATGTAAAGGATTAGTTCAGTAGTTTCCAGTCTCTTACACGAGGCGGGAAAGGACATCACCGTAACCACTGCAGTGACGCCTGACCAGCCCCTGCCAGCTGCTTTTCAACAGCTTCTGGTTTATCTCTCTGTTTGCCCATGACTCCCCCTGACGCTCAAGGACCGTGCCCAGATCCGTACCTGGATTCTTTGCGACTGCATCAGAATCCGTTTTGGAGCAGATCTTGGTGAAAGGTGGGAGCGGCTGCCTCTGTCCTGTGGTTTGACTTTCTGCTGCCGTTGCGGTTGCCACGGCTGTGCCGCTCCTGGCAGAGCTGAGCGTGCTGTTCTGCCTGAAGTCCGTCGCTACCTTTGTTTCCTCTGCCGTTACCTGACTGCCTGCACCTTTGGCAGCGTCCGTGTGTTTCAGCAGAAATGGCACCAACAGCTTGCTGCCCTCCATGCTGCAAGCGCCTGTCACGCTGCCACCTTCCAGCCCCTCGGAATTCTTGTGGGATTTTGCTGAATAGAGAAGGCTGGTGATAGCAGGTTTAGTAGAAAGCTGAGCGTCACAGAGAGCTCTTAATTTCATCTCCCGTTCTCTGTTTCCAATCATTGCTCTGTATATGCTTTCGAGGCCCTCTGGTTCATCGAGCAGGTAGCTGCTGTAAGAAAGTGGAATATGGCTGCTGTTAAAGGACGTCTGACTTACAATTGAGCCACTTCTCTTGACTCCTCCTAAACCTTGCATTTCTGTCTCGTTAGTGTTCTATGTGAGACTCAAGTATTCTGTCTTAACCAGACTAAAATTTCATCTTAGTTAATGCATCTATCCAAGAATAACGGAAGCGATGCTGGGTGACAGAAATACAGGTCTGCAAAGAGTCTTTATAGAATATACCCTTAAAAATATTTGTGGGTCAAAGTATTTTTTTGTAAACAAAAAAGTATATTTTGTAAACAAAAATCTAAGTTGTATGTCAAACAAGATTATTCTTTGCTGGCAGTGGGTGCAAGAGTGAAACATGCTTTGAGGTGGGTTCCACTGGCCACGAGGAAGAACTAGACGGCTCCCTGTGCCATAGTATTAGAGCAGCTGGGAATAATTATTGAAGTTGTCCTTACAACAGCCTGTGAAGTGGAGAAACCTCACTTCAGTTACACAACTAAGCCCTGTGGTGGCTTTCACATCATCTGTCAAAGATGGTAAATTTAACCCCATGATTCTGGACATGAAAAGAGTTTTCTGGATTGTGTGCCTTGTACCCCAATGCCCTAACAGGAGAAACTGTTTGTTCTCTAGGCTCCAGCTCTGCATGGTTTCAACCTTCTGGGCTCGGTGGATCCTTAAACCTTTGCAGGGTGAGGGCCTGAATTTCCTTGGCCTCACCTGCCATCACAATTCAGTTATCACCTGCAAGGCGTTAATAAGGCTGGGTGGTGTAGTGTTCGTAGGTCGTTAACCATCTTTCGCATAGGGAGATAAGACTGTCAGATGGTTTAATCTGTAGGGTGCATCACCAAGCACTTCTGCACCCCCCAAAGTCCTCTGGGACCTTTGACCTGCTGTCAAAGCTGAACTGACTTGTGTTCTTTAAAGGCACACCTAAGTGCCTATAGTGGTTACCTGCTCCAAATATGGGGGTACCTACACAAACCACTGATTTAAATTCCAGTTTGCTCTTTCATATCCAAATATGTTCAATAACTTAAGGTATTATCAATTTATTCTTCTTAGCTCGAGGGGAAGAGTGATGCTCTGTGCATGCACTGTAAGGACACATGTATGGTTCATAAACAGCTGAAATTAGGAAATTCTAAATTCTAAATATCTCCAATCAGGATCACAATAATTAGTAGGATGCTGCTCTCCCCCTATTTTTAAAGAACATAGATACTGTCTTTAACAAAACTTCAACAGGTTTATGCTGTGGAGATGAAAACAGAAAATCGTTAGGCTATTTTTGAGTACAGCTTATTTTCGTACAACTTTTCACTCTATCTTTGAGAGGGATTCTGCTCTCTGATGGCTTCACAGGCTGCAGCCCCGATTCTGCAACTTCTTACTCAAATCTTGTATTCTTCAGGTCCCCTCTTACAGCTTTGCACAACCTATTGGCATTTGTGCCCTGACTAGCTGGAAAGACAAAGAGCTGAGGTGCCAGCTACGCTTCTTGCCTCCCTTGGACTTACGTACTGGGTAACTGGAGTCCTGCATCTGAGTATGTTTGAAGACGCGAATGCAGCGTGTCATGTTGCTACCTCTGATGCTTCCCTGTGAAGCTTTGTCCTCTTCTCATGGAAGATTATAAACTCCCTTACATTTGTAAATAGTGACATCCTCAAAAAAGAGGTTCCTCTTGTCACCACCTGCACTGGGTGTTCTCAGTAACTTGCTTTTCTGTATCCAAATGCTCCAGAACAAAACTAGGAAGGTGAAACTTGTTGTTGTTTGTTCAAAAGATTCCAGATACATTTTTAAAATGAGCATACGAGCAATTTGCATAAGTCAATATTTTGAAATAATTAAGGATTGCTAAATTGAGCAAGTTCATGCGGTATAATCTTCGGCCGCTGATGCTATTGCAGCTGACGAACTGGGTAACACCTCTATTGACAGTTGGTATATACTGAAAGATTTTCTTAATCTGTCTTTCTGGAAGTCTTTCAGGAGCAACAGAGGTAGCCAAGGTACGGTGGTACGCAAGTTTCTACTTCAGAGGCGGAAACCTGACCTAGGGCTGTCTCACTTGAATTGCTTCCATTTTGAAGCAGTTCATCGAGCTCTGTACAGTAATTTGGTTTTAGCACTTCAGTTTTACTATTGTTGGAAGGTTCAGTGACTCTGGGGTCTGTGAGGAACTGATGATCGCCGTACTCTGCTGTACGAGTGGGTGTGCAGAGGGCACTTCTATCCTGAAGAGCCTGCTAGCTAATTATGGGAAAGTGTTGCTGAGAGAAATGGCCGGATGAGTTGCCAAAGGTAACTCAACTCAGTAGATCTGTAGATGAACGAGTAGAGGATCATTATTCTGAATCCAAGGATAGTACATTAGTCACTGGACTTTGCTGTTTTTTTTTTAATTTAATCTAACTTGCTCAGTTTCTCAGGTCCTTGTGGTTGTCTCAGCCACTGCCCTTATCACAGGGGTTCTAAAAGTCACCATAAAATACTAACAGTACTATAGTAAAATTCCTAAAATACTTGCAGTGAAGTAGCAAAACAAAAACTGTTTTGACCAGCTGTGTCTGCCCAGTTGCACAAGCCTTAGGGTAGGTGCAGGTTGAGTGAAGTCACGTTGGTTGGGCTGGCCTTGCTGCGGCAGACTCGTTGCCAAAGACCAGACCTATATTCATTTAAGAGTAAAGTGTGTTATTAAAGAATACAATTCGGATTGTTGTAGATCATAGTCCCTCAGTGCTTTGTGGCATGCCTTCTTCCCTCCTTAGCAACTGGCAGGACCAAAGTATGTGGCTGAGCAGGAGCTAATTGTGAAGGGACTTCAGCTGTGTGATGTAACGACCACTGTTGGGATTCACCTGGCTTCCTCCTTCCTGCATTTATTCTGGAGGCTCTTAAGAGTTTCACTGCAGATGCAGAGGAGGAAGGAGAGGAGCCAGGACTCTGAGGTGTGTTTCCTTGTGTCAGGTACTTCCCCTTCTGTGTTTCCATCTGTAAAATTATCTGTTTCTTCATCTGTGGCGTTACCTTTTTCAAATGAAATCCATGTTTATGTGCTAAGCCAGGTGGGCCAGGTTCGCATCATGTTTTGTTTGGGCTTGAACTAGAGGTTTGCTAATGGTTGTGGATTGTTAGCTGGGTTTATAAATATTACTTTTTCTGTTTCAGGAGCATACAGTAAATATTATCCCATTAATCTGAAGAGCATGCTTTCCTCTTACCATTATTTGTCCTGTGAAACATGATTTGGCGTAATTTTTTCTGTGCTAATTTCAGCTTTTCTTTGTAAAGATCAGCTGTTTACAGTAGCTTCCTTATAACACTTTAATTTTCGATTTTGCTCCTTTGAATGCTGCTTTCACTTCTTCCTGTAAATATTTTGATGTGTGTATGGCTGTTTTTCTTTAAATGTTGTGGGGAAGCAAATGCAGCAGCTGCTTATGGTGCTTCAGAATTTGAAGTAGTCAGATTTCATGGGACACACTTTTTTCCCAAAGAAGATTGGTTACAGTGGAAAAAGTGGGATTAATTTGCTTCATTAGGAGGCTGTCAGACAGCAGTGGATGCACTTTGTGCCCCCCAGGCTTTCATTTCCACAGGTTACAAAAGTCTAGTTGGGAAAGGTGTAGAAAGGAAAGCAGCAGCCTTTTCCCCTAGAGCTTGGGCAGCTCCTAAAGATCACTTACTTCCTCTGGGTGTTGATGCTGTCCCACGGAAGGGTCCCTGCCAGGCCTGAGCAGAGGGTGTGCTGCAGCGGTGGCACCAGCAATGGGGTCTGCAGCTCCTCCGAGAGCCGTTGAACACGTTTCCAGATCTCATGGCAGGCCTCGTCCAAGCTGTCCTCGGGAGTGTTGTTGTGGATCCAGGTGTGCCTCGGGAAAGGCCCCAGTGGGAACGGACCTTCAGACGTCACTATCTGAGCTGAAAACATGTTCCTGCCAGGGAGCATCTTCCAGCCTCCTCACGTCCACAAACGGTCCTTTTGAAAGAGGTGGTTTGTGTTGGTAATGACGAACCATGGCAACCGTGGAACTGTGGGGTCTGGCAGCTGGCAGGAAGGGCAACTGCTGGAAACGTCTGCTGGGCTTCCAGCAGCAGGACTGGATATGGCAGCATTGCATCCTTTCATATGGTCACGAGCATTCTCTGGTGTAAATCTCTAACTAGACCAGTCTTCAGCATTCAACTGTCCCTGCTGGTCTGTACCTGAGTGCCGTATCGCTTCTCGTCTGTCTGCAGGTGCTAAGCCCTGTGGCACGCACTGAGGACTGTCCCTCTGGCCCTTCCCCTCCTCTTGCCCTCAGTCCTTCATCTACAGAATTTTGCTCTGAGTGCTGTTTCTTTCCAACATTCTCCGTGGCATTTTTGGGTGCTGGGCTATACAACTCGACCTAGGTATGAAAATACAAGGCAAAGTATTTTTTTAGATGTGAGATATGTGCACGCCTTCAGATGCAACAGCCGTGTGCTGCCGAAGTCATTACACTGTACACTGAGATCCTGGCTCTGTACTTATCTCCTTTCAGATAATCCAGAACTGGACTCTCCTGTCATATAAGCTAAATAGCGCCTGCAGTTTCTTGCTAATAGAGATATTACTCACAGCTATCTCTTAACTCATGGTTCTACCCACAGAAATGCTGTCTGCCCCCCAGTAGTGATAATAGGTGCTTAAGAGAATAAATGAAATAAATTGTGCGGCATTTAGTAAGATGTTTTGGGTATCTTCCATACCAAATTACTAATTGCGGCACTTAAAATTTTTGGGAACGGGTCCCAGTGTGAATGGCTTCTGTAGCTCCTCATACCGCCAGAGGGGTTTTAATTGTGAGCCAGGTACTGTCCGCATGCCTTGGAGCGTGGTGCCTGCGGGAGGGAGAAAGAGAAGAGCCCTGTGGATGTGGCTTCAGGTCCAAACAGGTTTTGGCACTCGCTCTGTTTCATGAGCCCTTGGATTTTTATCGGAGTGCGTTTCCCTCCCTCCGGGCAGGACTCGGGTCACACCCTGTGACTTGCTCTCGGGGATGTGGCAATCGCTGTGACTTACTTTGTTTGGAGGAATCGCCAGACTGTTTTGGCAGGGCGGGTGCGGTACCGTGTGATAAACGGAGGATAAAAAAAGTCGGGTTAGGATGTGCGGAGGATGTGGAAGGCGGGGGGGTGGGGTGCTGAAGGCAGCGGACAGCCCGGGCTCTGGCTGCGGGTGGCAGTGCAGAGCAGGCTGTGGCTCCTGGTGGGTGCTTACACTGAAGACGGGATTTCTGTCAGTAGGGAGGTAATTTTTTGCAAGGTGAGAAGCGAAGTGAGTGATAGGGGCTAGAAATGAGCTGTTAACCAGAACCTGCGAATGCCTCCCTGTTACGGGTGGGTTGTAATCAAAGAGGGTGGTGGTTGCAGGGATGGTTTCTGCTGTTGTGCATTCAGCAAATAAATACAGTTTTGGTTTGTGTGGTGTGGTTCTGGCTTGGGTTTGTTGTGTGGTTGTTTTTTTTTTTTTTCTCTTTGAGAGCATTAGACCCTAAAACTTAGTGATTTTGAGAGGGAAACTTACTTGGGAGGAAATGCCTGATTTGAAATAGATATGATTTTATTAACCAGGAATAAAGTGGGATTGTATCTCCTCAATGACTTTATTATGCCTGTAGATTGATCTTGATGCAGGGCTAGCTGACTTTGGCTCAGCCCATACCCTGCTGGTGTGCAGCGACCAAGTCATATCTTCAGCTGAAGGCGATTTTTGGGATGGGGGGGATTCCTCGAGGTGAATAGCGGTATAGGGGAAAGCCAATGTATGGAACCGTGAAGTGTGGTACCCTGTTCTCTGGTCCTTTTATACTTGGATCTGTGCCTTTGAACAATAAGGTCTATTTGAATAGGACACTGCAGTTTGAACAGGCATAAAGCAACTCTTTCATGTAACAGCCCTGGTTGCCTTGGCTCTTGGCACCGGTTCACAACGTAGGCAGTGGAAGGATTGAAATGCAGAGGGGACACAGGGAAAGTGAGTGAGGAAGAGGATTGATTTGAGGGTGGAGGGACAGATTTGCAAGCCCTCGATATAATTTGTTTTTTAGCTGTCAAATAAGCTCATTCAAGGCAACCGGAACAAGGCTGAAGAAGGGGGGTTTGCAGCAAGAAACTGCAGCAAATGCAAACCGCCACGGCAGGGGGATGGGTGGCGAGTTGAGCCACCCGCCCGCCTGGGCGGGCCGGG